>LPNX010734927.1:66172-140035 GCA_001517045.1 Pseudotsuga menziesii
AAAAAAGCACCAAAACAGTGCTAGAATTATTCTTGTAGCGCTGGAGCAAAAAATTAACAAAGGCGCGCTACCGGAAAATCGTTTTTTGCCAGAATGGTCATTTTTTAGTCCGTTTTTTTGGGGATTTCGCTGGGGAATCATTGGTCACATTTGATATATGGTTTGCCAAGTTTTTTTCATGTAAACAGGCATCAGTCTCATGTGAGGGAGATTCTGGCAACCGTTCTGGCAACTGGATGCAAATTTATGGAAAATGATGATAGTGAGCGAAATAAGGCAAGATTTTCGGGGAAGATGTTATAAATTAAATATTATGGAGCTGGATATGTTTCTGTGTGTGTTCCTGAGAACAGTTAATGCACTTTTATTTTTGCTCGTTTTACCACTCCTGGGAAAGCACTGTGCTGAAGTATTATCTATAAGCATAACAGGATTGGTGCTTCTATTCTTTGCACTCGATTCTTTATCCACAGACTCTAATGCTCATATTTTCATGTCTGTATCCTCAAAATTTACTCAAAATCTTCACGCCCGTTCTGTCAGAAGTTACTAGAGGCACAATGAACTCTGATAAGTCCATGAACCATAATAACCGTGGCCCTGGTCATAAAGGTGAAGATAGAAATTATATGCAATCGTTGAGGCACCAATCTTCAGCCCCTGAAACTTATTATGAGAAAAACTATGATTCAAGTAATGAAGTGGTGTTTGGAGCAGCGTAAAATACTAGAGGCAAAAAAAATGAGGCTGTAGAGATCAAGCCTGTGGACTATGGCGATCCTATGTATGATCATTACAACATTAGCAGCCGAGTTGAGTTTGGAAATCTCTTTGATTTCTGATGTATTGGCGCCATAGAGTTGTGACATAACAAACTCCAAATGCAGTTTTCTAAGCAGTCGATCAAGCAAATGAAAATTTTGAATTTTTGAACTTCAATTGGAGTGAACCCAGAAGTGGACATAGACTGCATTTATTAGATTCAGGGGATGGATTGAACTATTTTATCTCTACAAGTAACTCAATTCAAACCTTCAAACTAGAAAGTTGTAAAGACATTAGAACTCTTAATATATGCTCTGCACATCTAGGAACTCTTTGGCTGGCTGATTGTTATTCAGTGAAGACCATGGTTATAGACTGTCCATCATTCATAAAGTTGTCTCTTACTTTTGTGCCCGATGAAGAAGATACAACTGACCTCAGTAATATGTTAGAGAACTTGGGCCAAAGCTGCCCAAGATTGTCGAAGTTACATGTTTCTTCTTCCCGTTTAAATCACTCTGTGGTGCTTGCACTGGCAAGTGCAAACTTTAGATATTTACATATGCTGTCTCTTACATTTGGATTGGAAATTACTGATGCATCTATGATTGCCCTGGCATCAAGATTTAACAACTTGCAGCTGCTAGACTTGAATCAAGCATTTTCGACAGGGGACTTGGTATTATATGCAATGCATTTTCTGGAACCCTCTCTAAGTTTCTTATAGCTCTCTGTCCTAACATATCTGTCGCTGGGCTCCGTATGGTGGCTATGCAGTGCCCATTCCTGCAACTTTTAGATTATGGAATGACCATAGGTGATAAAATTTACACTAATGGAAATGAAGATATAAACCATGTCGAAGGACAGGAGGAATTTGGGGTCCAGTAGTCTTTACAGGGGGAAAATCTCCATTCTAAGGGACATGTGGTATCTAATGAATTGGTCATCAAGCATTTGAGACTAAAAAAAACTCAGCCTTTGGGGTTTCTCTGGTATCCATGCCTTGTATTTGGATTGCTCAGAGTTTGTGGATCTAAATATAAAGGCTTGCAGTAACCTTAATCCTGAGAAAATGTTGCTGCAATGTCCTTCCCTGCAAGTAGTACATGCTGCATACTGTGATGAGAGTTTAGTAAATGCAATTCAAAGCAAGGTGGATTGTTCCTTCCAACGAGAAACTTTGCATTTTTCCACAAAGAGAATGGCAGATGGTTCCAAGAGAGTTCAAGCACCACATTTTGGCACCATACAGCCATGTGAAGATCAGCAACTAGCAAAGAAAGGCAATGCACCATAGCATTTCCAATGTTTAGTGCATACAATGTAAAGCTTGCTAGTTTACCATTATATATGGTTGGGCTTATTTTTCGATATTTGATCTATTGAAGGTATTGAGAGAAAGTCAATAGGATTACTTGAAAGTGGGTCAGAGGCTGCTCAACATCGCGCTGTCATTGCATTGAAGTCATTTTCTGAACTTGGAGGTTCTGATTTAGTGCATGGATTTCTAAGGTCAGGAATCATGGAGCATTTACCATGGCATTCTCGGCTCAGCTTAGAGAAATTCACAAATTCAGAAAGGGCAATACCATCTTTACCCAAGAGACAAACAGTGGAAGAGCTTGTTAGCAATATTCTGGACAAAAACAACATCAATGCGATGGAGGCAATGTTTGTCCCTGTCGTTGAAAAGGCAGATGTACATGAGATTAGAGAGATGATTTTGCAAATTTCCCTTGTAGAGAACTTAGCAAAACAGCTGCAGCATATATCATCTTACAATGATAGAATAAAATCTGAAACTATATTTGTGCTTATGAAATTGTGTTCTTCTGGAGGTGAGCCATGTATCAGGAAAATAATCAAGTTCAATATTGTTCAGAACTTGATTTCTTTGATGTCTTGCAAGTTACCAGAATTTCAAGATACAGCTTACACAGCACTTCATCAGCTGATACTTGGAGAAAGAGAAAAATGCTTTTCAACAAGGTATTTGGCACAGAATTCTGCTCTATTTTTCCTGTTTTGAGTGATTTAAGTAAAATGCATACCACGGGCTGATGGAGAGTAATTTTTGAAAACCAAAAGAGGTTTTTGTTCAAAAGATACCCATATACAAAAACCTCTCTCATTTTTTCAACATATATCAAGGTTTGAAATATTCCGTTTAATCTTTGCAGCCTATTTTTCAGCGATTTTAAAAATTTAATATTTTCCTGTTTTAGTGTTCATTTTTCGGGGAATATTCTGATTAATTGGAGATGAATTTTTAAAAAACAAGAGAGTTTTTTGTCCATAACGAACCCATTTACAAAAACCTATCTCATTTTTTACACAAGTGTCATGTATTGAGAGATGTGGAAGATCCTTTGACACCTATTTTCCCAGAAATTCACCATATTTGCCAGGAATCCGATTTGTTATTTTTAGTCAATTAGTTGAGTTAGTTAGTTAATGTAACTGCTGGGTAGTTTCAATTTAGACCTAATGAAGGGGAGATAGAAATACTTCTTTGTAATTATAAAATAGGGATAGAGGGACTGAAGAGGGGTTCTGATATTTGGGAGCTACAGGAGGTCTGCAGACTGTTTGTATCTTCAGACTTGTTCAGAGCTAAGTATTGTGACTCTTGTAAGCATTTGCTGATGAAATTATGAGATATATATGACTTTTACCCTTCATTTTTCCTGTGTTGGATTCATTATTGAACTTTTTTAGTTTCTTAATAGATATATTCATTGCTGGTTAATGTGTGTTTGCTTGTAATGCTTGTCTGTTATGTATGAACCTCAGCATAGTATTTCTGTTGGATCTTGTTGATATATCATGCATATTTATCATCTTTTGTTTATGATTTAGTTGTTATTTGGCTTCTGAATGTATTCCCTGATTGTTCCTAAAGCTTACAACCATTAAATCATACCAAAACAACCTTAAACCCTAGTTTTATTGAGTTTTATATTTGAGATTGTGTTGGCTTGTTTCTCTGGCCTTAGAAACAATTTCTGGCACAAACAAAATGTATATGAAATCATTCCTATATGAAAATATGACTAATATTCACCAAGAAAACCTAATGCAAGTACCATGCTAATGCAAAATGCAAAGAATGCATAAGTATGCAAAAAACAAAATGCTTTTGTATTTTTTAATTAAATGAGATAAAAAACAAAAATATGACTCTACCACCCTCAGACTCTGCAACCACTCACAAACAATAGCCAAGCAAAGTACTAAGGTAAAAGAGACCTAATGCACTAATCTCAAAACAAAAAATAGAAAATGAAATGACAAGAAAATTTTCAAAAATCACATCAAAAAGAGTCTCTAGTCAGAAAAAGAGGGGAGATATAGACTCCAAAAGCATCAAAGAAGACTCAGCAATCATCCAAACTCACCCAGCAACACTTAATCTTCCCAAAAAAGAAAAAAACCAGCGCATACACGACTGTTCTCAGTAAACCTGCGTACATACGTGACTATTCTAGGAAAACCCACCTATACACTCCGCTATGAAAGCAAAACCCACGTATAGGAAGAAAAAAGATAGAAAAATAAGGTAAATGCACAAGCTGGGACAAAAATTACTCCTACAGGACACTACTGGGCAATCATGCCCCCAGACCCGACATAGAAATAGAGAAATTAGAGCAATACAGGCACATTGAATGCTGAAAAACCCCCAAATAAAAACAACTAGGAACCTCCCCAATACGGTCGCCAATTCTAGGTTCGATCCCCAGTATGGTTGCTAATTCTATTACGGAGAAAAATTCCTATTACTTGGGGTGTACCACAACAGACAAAGAAACCGCATAAATCAATCCCTTCCCAATATGCAAGAGAAATAAAACATCTAACAGTAAAGGATCTCGAATCATACCTTATTCCGGGCAGTTGAAGTAGATCCTCGTTGAGTTTTTTCCAATCCCGCTTGCTTTAGCAATTTACTCTCAACAATAGTAAACAAGGAAAGCATGCTATATAATATAGTGTTAGTCCTACTCTAGCGTATATAATCAATAATGCATAAGAAATTAAACGCATCCATGGATTCAATATCCATTTAAATGCACATCATTGGACAGGAAAAGATATTTCTATTAATAAAATCAGAGATTACATAAGTGACAACCTCTGTCGGCACATCTGCGAACCGGATAAACTGAGTCCTCCACCTGGGCCTCCACCACCTCAATCCTCCATCTCTCGATAGCAAGCTCACAAGGAAAGGAAATATTTGGAAGAACACAAAGTGCTCCAAGGGACAAAGGGATGCAGACTCAAGTATAAGCAAGCTACGGCAACAATAGACTATAGTTTTCTTGCTCTTCAATTCCTCGTCTTCAATGTATCCAAGGGGTTCCTTATATAATGCTTCAATGGGGTAATGGAAGGTCAAATCTGAGCAATATTGAGGCATATGGAAGTCCAAGAGACAAGTGACTCGGATCCACATCAAGGAAAACTCCAAAAATATTTGGACTTATGCACACATCCCGATGTACGTGGGTTTAAGGGTAATATCTGAGTATATACGCAAGAAAGGGATTAAAATTCACATACAACAAATAATAGATGTTTTTAGGGATGATCTTGGAAACATCAAAGGTACAATAATGGTCTATGGGGTCTAAAGAGTCTGCATAGGGACAGGGAAGGCCATAAAAGTGTGATCAACCATGTGTGGTAAAATCAGCTGTAACATAGCCTATAATTCTTCGATTCTCTAGCGGAAGTCGATAGCAACTTCTCCTGTCCTGATAACATGAGCCTCAGGTATCATGTCGGGTGTGACCCCAGCCTTTGGAATTTTATGGAAATAAAAAGTGATAGCTTGCTCGAGTCTATGCTTATCCTACTGCCACCTATGTGTTTATTTCTCGGTCTCGTCCAACTCGTTCTGAAACGTCGACACGGTGTTCTTAGAGTGTTTCAACTGGTCACACATCGTGTGCTCCCTTGCCTTAATTTCTTCTACTGGATCCCTTTGTATGTTGTGCAATATAAACATAGGTACTACATATAGGTCTAGCCTAACATAGGCAATATCCTTTATTGTGTTATTAAATTCTTATGCATCCAAGTCAAGTGCTTTAAGCAGCATATGAACCTTACAATGTTGTTGAGATAATTGTACTTCATTCGAGCAATCCTCAGAAGGACCAATGTCTTATGCATGTGACGGGGCCCAACCGAACATGGCCCTAACACCCTGTATTAGCTCTGAATAACTTAATAGATTGATAATCAATCTATTTCATCGGCAATATCATCCATTTTGTCGGCTAGAAAGTTATAATCATCGTCAGTGAGTCCACCGAGGGGATATCTGGTAGCCTTTTTATTTTTACAACTATTTTACTTTCCTCAATATATTTCCTCTTGTCCCCTATAGTCAGATCTGTTGGAGTCATGCTTGATTCTTTGTCATTGTCATGATGTGAACTTGGCAGGTTCCCTTCATCTTGTGGGCCCCCAACTTGAGTACCTGATGTTCCCTCCTGTTGTCGTTATGTCTCGAAATATAATAAATAATCTTTGATATGATGCTTCCATTATTCAGGCCAATACCAAACTATCATATCAAGTTCTTTCTTTGGTAATCGAAAAGTGGTGGTCAACCATTGATGTTGAGGATCTTGTCGTGGTTGAAGGTACCAGTGGTGAGCCCATGTAGTAAATTTTGTAATACTTTGATATCGCCTGATTGTTTCTATGTAAATCCTTGATTGGATTCCAATATGATGCATCAATGCATCAGCATGCATATAAAACTCAATGTTGTTTTCCATCTAGTGTCGGTGATTCTCGTTGAACCATAGGTTCTGATAGCGTTCCCCGTGAAATGTGAAATTCACTTCCATCCCCTGATAGTTAGGGGGATCTTCCCATGAAACAAAAGAGATCAAGATAAGAAACCATGAATAAGTTAACATATTACCCTTTTCTTATGCATTGATGGTGTCGGCTAGTAATTCGTTCAGCAAAAATATAGACTAGTTCATTTGTACCTGAGTAGCTCGTTCCTCAGTTGTAGCAATAGTACCATAAGTGCACTACTTTGGTCATATATTCCTTAATAATTTACTAGACGAGTCTTGAGTCATGAACCAAACACCCTGATCATTTATAGAAGCAATTTCAAACCCCCTCTTGTTGCGGGTGAGATTGTACTTTTCCTTCATGTGAGCGACAAGGCTTGAGTCTTGTTCCTTACCAGCAAAGAATGGCGTCGAATCCACACCTGCTTAGGGTAACCCCGTGAGGTAAAAAAGAAGGCCTACATCAATATAAATATGGTTATATAACCACAAACAACCCCCATGGAAGAAAACCAGCAGTTGCTTTACGCACATATTAACTTCAATAGTGCAACCGAAGTGGGGCATGTACATCAATGAAAGAATTTCTGACTTCTCCAACACGCGAGCCCGGTATAGGAACCAACTGAATAGTTATGCCTTCCACCAATTTCATTGAGTTCATGTACTACAATAGCTGAAGTTTGGGGAACTACCCCAAATCATGGTCTGTAAATGTCAACTTCTTCTAATTTGCAATAATATATGTCGTGACATGCACACCTGGTGGAATGATTGGCTTGACTAATAGGTACATGGCACTCTTACAAACCATTACATTTTGAGCATAATCCCTCCACAACGGTATATAACCAGGAAGCACAATCATGGAGCTAGACCCTGAAGCTTCGGTGTCATGAATGGTGTTAAACCTATGCTTAGGATAAATGCCCCGGCCAGATGTTTTCTTTTTCCTTGGTGGTGTTGTAAAGGAAAGTATCCTATGGCTAGGGTTTAAGAGGCTATCAACAAACTGGGGTTGAAAGAGAGATGCACAATGTTCAGCAAGTATACATAAGCAAGTTCAGAGATGAGAAAGGTCCACACCTGATTAACTGAAGGCTGGTCCAAGCTTTCTCTTCAATCCTCTTCTTGCTCCTCTCACTCCAAGAGACCTGCAAAACAAGTTATACCTTCCTCAAACCAATATGACCACATATAAACAAATGATAATCAAAGAAATATGGAATAATAATCTGATTAACATCATCACATGATCATAAACAGAGATTCAATCACACATTGAACAATGATTTGGGAAGAAGGACAGCACATCTTTATTAATCTTGAAAACAAGTACAAGTATACCTTCTCTTCAAGTCCGGCACCTCATGAAACCTTGATCTGGTTCTGCTGCTTCTCTTCTCCAAGGAACTCAGCCTCCAAGCTCTGCAACACAAGGAGAATGCTCGCCAGGGAAAAGGTGTGGGCAAAGAGAGCTCCAATTCCTCCAGCATAAGGATGCAAAAATTCAAGTCCCCTCTCATGGACCTCCCCACCTCTATTTATATGCTTAAGGAAGAGTTAGGGGCGAAGACAAAGTGGTTACAACTGAAGAAATCAATTGCATAACTACCCAAACTAACCAAAATTCAAAAGGCGTGTTTTTTGATATTTTTAAAAGGCATCTGCGGGTTGCATAACGGGACAGTTGTGCATAAGAAAAGTATACACGGGTTACTAGAACAGAAAGTCAAGGATATGAGCAACTTTTGGGCATCCGCGGGTATGTAAGAGAGCAACTCGCGTATCATTCACGGGTTTTCCTTAAGGAAAGTCACGAATACACAAAAAAATCATTTTTAGGGTATTTCTGGGCATTTTCAGACTTTGGTGTCTTCTAGAAAGTTTTAGCTAACTGAAATACCTTTCCAACGGTACAGATATGAGGTCAAATGGAGTTACAAAACTCAACATATGGGTCCTCCAATATAGGTGTTTTTTCAGTGACTTTCATGAAGTGCTGTCATGGAAGTGTCAACATGCGACGGAATCATGGGAAAGTGGTCACATGCAAAGATGTGTCATTTTGACCTATAGCAGATGCCCCCTAATGTGTGAGGTTAGATGGGAAGACGATAGCCGAAATACATTATAAAGGAAATAGCTAAGTATGGAGAGAGCAGAGAATCCAAGATCAAAAGGCTCAAATGAAGGTACCTGTAAGAGAGATAAATCTCAGAAAAACTGATCTCTGGGACATACATGTCCATATACAAAACAACACCATAAATATACAGGCTGATCCAACATATGTATAACTGATGAAACTATCATGGTCGCTCAATATGTAAAAAGGCGCCATATCAAATCTAAAGGATTCATGGCCACAAATGAACAAGGTGGATCCATACTCGACAATCGATCATAGCCACAAAAATACAAGGTGGATCTATGTCTCAGCAAAATGTCATATAAAGTCTAACAAGGTCTTGCGCAACTCGGGCAATAGCAAAATGACAATGCTACTGTCAGCCCAAGGTCTTCAATCCAAACCGCCCAAAAAAGGTATGAATCCTCACCATGCGAATAAAGGAGCTAGAGTTGAACATGGAGGAAATCGTTTGATTACCGGTCAATGATGAAAACCGTTAACAAAAGCGAGGAAAACCACCATTAATGAAAATGGTCCCCAAGGTACCTAGTACATTCTAACAAGTGTGATTACAAGGACTTGAAGTCGAACACTTGAAGAATCTATCGAGTAGGAGACATTAAGGTATTCCCACGACCCAATAGTGAGGGAAATTGCCATTGATGAAAACAATCCCCAAGGTACTATCATAAAACTCTAAATCTCATTCCCAGAGCAAGATGTGTTGCAGTCGATAGGAAGAGATCCGTTGGAAGGAAGGCATTAAGGCATCCTTCATCATCCAACACGAGATAAGTCAAAGACTAATTGGATCTGGAATTGGTACTGAATTTCATGACAAGGAACGTTGAAGACATGATGTAAGGAACTGATACCAGGGAATGGCCGACATAAAAGGTCAAGGCAACTGCAGAATGGCCGACAAAGGTTTAATCCTTGAATAGTGAGCATGACACAAAAGTGACTTAGGCATCTTTTGACACAAAAAGGACTAACGAAACAAATCTGCAATGTAGGAGACATTGACAGATCCCCCATATAACTGGAGGAGTAAGAAGACTCTGAATTAGGATAAGGTCAAAATACTAGGACCCAACTGTTTGATAGACTCAAAACTGGTGCTTTGTTCAAGGAAACAAGACTTGCCGCCATGATGTAAAAAACATGTGAATGAACTTCTCTTCCCCTCTCTCTTATAAAGGTTTAACGAGTCCAAGAAAGAAAACTCGGGACCATCTTCATTTTTGGCAAGCTCAAAGAAAAGAAAGAAGAATGCTTGATAAAGCACTGATTCGTGGATTTTACGAGCCCGAACTAGTACATGCTCAATGGTGTTTTCATAGTTTAGAGAGTCTGAAAACTCCAAAGAAGACTCCAGGGGTGTCCTTTTTCATACAATTTAGTCTCCTGAGGCCGAAAAAGTATAAAACATACCAAAGAAGAACTCTCTTAACTTTCGAAGAAGAAAAGTCGCACCTTTTTCGTACTTAGTCAGGAAGGTCCGAAAAAGGTTAAATTACCACCTACCCAATGCTCCTTCAAAAGCAGCATATAGCCTGAGTTTTACGAGTGTGAAGGAAGGAAAGATCACTCGAAAAGATCTATTTGATTACAAGAAAGGGCTTACAACAATAAACTCGATGCTTTGTTCTTTAGGGTTTAACGAGCATGACAAAGACATAAAGTACACTCGGAATCTTTTTCATGTTTTGGTCCAGAGCATGAAAAAGAGAAAACTAAGCTCATACCGGGGGTTCCTTTTCCGTAAGTTTAGTCCCTCAGGTCTGGAAAAGAGATAAACCTATGCCTGAGAATACTCTTCTCAATTCAAAAAAGAAAAGAGAGGGATCATTTCTCATATTATTCCACATGGTCCGAGAAAGAGATAACCTACCACCAATGTGGATGCCCATTCACATATTCTTACCAAGCCTGAACGAACAAGTTTACTCAGCAGTCAAGTCTATTTTGAGGAGTCAGACCTGGGCCTAAATAAACTCAATATATTTCCCATGAAGTTTTAACGAGTCCGAAAAAGTCAACTTGCGGCCTCCTTATTGTTTTTAACAAGCTCGAAGGAGAGCAGAAAGAATGCTCTAAATGCGAGGAGACGAGTGTCATAGGTAGGTGAAACTAGTTCCAAGTGCAAGGAACAGACCTATGCATAATGCAAGGAAAGCGAAAAAGATAAGGACACTCGGGGAACGTCTCCTCAAGGTAAAGGGTGTCAAGTTGCAAAGGCAAAATGATACAAGGCTTAGCGACGATGAGAATGAAGATGAGGGCTTATACAATGAGCTAAAAGCGTGGAAGCCGACATCAGGCTCATAAGCGCGAGCAGGGCACATGCAAATGCAATTACGACTTGAACAACAAGGTGAGGCCAGTAAACAGTTGTGAATCCAACTACAAATCCTATCTCCAAGAAACAACAACATCAGAATCATATTCAGAAGAAACGATCCGGTGCGGGTCACTTTGGCAGAAACACATGTGACTTTGCTATCTTCTACAAAAGATAAAGTCAAGGTAGAATCAATCGAAGAATATTCTATAGCACCAAGGCTCAAGGGTTTATAATCAGTAAGATCAACCTCATAAGGAAAGCAAAAATCAACAAGGGAGATAAAGTCTATAGGAACAAACTCAATATCACAGGAGTTGAAAAATTCATAAGAAAATTCAAACTCATCAGGATCACTGACTTACTGTTCGAAGGGAGAGTCCAAAAACTCAACAAGACCAACATAAGAA
The DNA here is from genome assembly GCA_001517045.1 of Pseudotsuga menziesii. NCBI lineage: Eukaryota > Viridiplantae > Streptophyta > Pinopsida > Pinales > Pinaceae > Pseudotsuga > Pseudotsuga menziesii. Next base: position 77,654 of record LPNX010734927.1, read on the forward strand.
GACTGATCCATGGGAAAATCAAGCTTACTAAGCAAATCAGGGTTATACTTAGTCACAACTGAACCAACATCCAAAAGAAGGTCAGACTGTATCAAAGACTCTAGGAAGACTTCGTCTGAAGGAAGGAGATCATCCAAGATAGGACACATGTCTAAACTTTCAAATGGATCGACAGAGTGGATATTAGGCCCCACAATCTGTATAGGATGACTCACCCGATCAACTGCTGGGACCATGTCTCGAGAAGGTAAGCATGAAAACAGAGGCTCCTTCTCAGAAGCAATTGAACGCAAAGGACATGAGGCCACAAAGTTCACCTGTGGTGGGGTAGTGTCTATAGAAACACTGGGAACCAATAAAGGAAAGACCTGGTCTCTAGTTGGGTCAGGAGACGAATCAAGAAAATCCAACTGATCGATAGTGACAATTTCTTCGCCATAATTAAAGTACATCACACGAAAGAATGTTGACACCACAGCTTGCATGGCATAGACATAATCACGTCCAAGGAGCATATTGAAGTCCAAGGGGTCTTCTATCACCATGAAGTCAACTAAGACGATCTTCCCACCCAAAGTAACAGGTGTTTGAGCAAGAATTCCCAAGGCTATACAAGTTCTTCTATCAAATTCCAGTAACTAACTAGCAGTCGACACAAGGATGGGAGATCCCATGCCTCGCCAAGCACGAGCAGACAAAATACTAACTGAGGCTCCTTCATCAACAATACAACAAGCAATCATGTATGATTCAACTTTGACCTTTATCTGGACAGGTGCATTGGAAGGAAGGCGCGGCTCAAATAGGATATCCCAATCAAAGGAAGCAATCCGAGAGCTTGGTGGGGGTTGATCCGAAGCGAGTTTAGTGCCCCCTTGTTCAGTAAGTTCTGAACTGGCAGTGAAGAAAATGTGACTAGCAGACACTTCACTCTCCAAAGGAAGAGTGGGATTGATCGATACTGGAATCGATTCAACCGCTTCGTGAAAGTCACTCTCCAAAGGGAGAGTGGTATTGACCAAAGATGACATTGGTTCAATCACATCAGGATCACTCTCCGAAAGAAGAGTGGGTTCGACCAAATCTGAGATTGGTTCGACCACTTGATCAACCAAAGGTTGAGTAGGTTGTTGAGAAACTATAGGTTGTTCAGGTGAAGGAATTTCTTGAGTCTTGGACCACACTCTTCGCACCTCTGGGATAGCAGGGCACTGGTGAGTAAGATGATCTCCCTCGCGTAGCATACAAGGGAACTTAAGTTTGCACTTCGAACGACCAGTTTTCTCAATGGTGACAACATGAATAGCAGTGGATGACTGTTTGATCTCAGCATGACCTGCAGAGGCTAAGAGTTTTCCCCCAGCATGACCTACAGAGGCTGAGTGACTAGGTCCAACCTGACTAAGAGAGGCTGGTTGTTGAAAAGCTTCAGGATGTTCAAAAACAAGATGACCATGAAACAAAACTCTTCGCACCTCCGCGATAGAAGGGAATTTATAAGTAAGGTGGTCTCCCTCACAAATCTTGCAAGGAAACTTGGGCTTGTGTTTTGAACGGGTAGTCTTTTCAACAGTGTCAACATGACTCGTAGTGGTTGACGGATTGTCTTCAGCATGAAACACAAAGGCTGAGAGACTGCCCCCAGCATGACTTGCAGAGGCTGAGAGACTAGGTCCAACATGACTTGTAGAGGTTGGACGGGCACCACCAGCATGAACAACAGAGGCTGAATGGTTAGGATCAACATGATTTTCAGCAATTGAGTGTGTGCCCCCAGCATGAACCACAGAGGCTGGGTGGATGGATCCAACATGACTTACAGAGGTTAGATGCGGTGGTTCAACTTGAACAACAGAGGTTGAACGGGTGCCCTCAGCATGAACTACAGAGGCTGAGTGACTGGATCAGACATGACCTGGAAAGGTTGGAAGGATCCCACCAGCATGATCAACAGAGGCTGGATGGTGAATATCAATTTGACTTGCAAAGGTTGAGTGCTTAGATCCAACATGACCTACAGAGGTTAGATAGGTGCCCCCAGCATGAACTACAGAGGCTGGGTGGTGAGGTTCAACTTGACTTGCAGAGGTTGAACGGGTGCCCCCTTGCTTATGTGCCTTCTTCCTATTCCTCATTCTTTTACTCCTTTTAGATTTCCGGTTACTAGTATCAGTACTTTCACCGCATGAGGTAGAAGGAGGAGGAGAATCAACTACAGGTGAAGGGGAAAGAGTGTTTTGATGCCCTTGATATAAGGAGCTTACTTGATAAGCATCAGGAGCATTCAGGACAGTTGGAGTGGAAAACAACCACACCGGTAGCCCTAGGGTGAATCCAGGTAGATTCAAGGTGGCCATCAAGGGAACACCAACATTCCCCATGAGAGGAATAGTAAAAGGAGTTCCCATCATGGGGATCTCTTGGTTGATGTTAGAAGGGGTGCTAGCCATAGTTTCAAACTAGGAGACAAAGTATGAGGTTGATAGGCAACCAAAATTACAAAGCACACACCTAAAGGCACACTACGTACAGACAAACCACACAACACTCACTAAAAATTCCTAAAGCCAAACAGACAAACAGGTATAAGATATACTTTCCAGAAGAAAGCTAATAGACAGTTACTTGGAATCCCTGTAGATGTTCTTAGGCACAAGCGGAGGCCTCACCCACCGACCTCCCACACTTTCTACCGGGGTTACCTTCCAAGTCCGTCCAAGGTCAACCAGAAATAGCCTTCCGGTGTACCTGTGTATGAACCCTAAATGTCAAAGAGACTAAAGGCTACCTTAACTATATTGACAGTCTGGGGGGACAGTCACAAGCTTGGTTCATACGCATGGGCAGGGTAGCTAAGCCTGAAACCCTGTCTAACACAGAATCCCCAGATGCGTAAAAACCTTGGTTTACGCTTTGACAAGGAATTGGAGGGTTATCTCCTCAGTCCAAGTCTCCACGCGGCCTCGTGCTTCACTCCAGTTTGAGAGGAGCTTCCCAGATACAGTTGATAAAGTCAAGGATTTACCTAAAGAAAGGTCTACTACGTCTGAGTTTTATAACTTGTGGGAAGTTTACACTTCCTAGCCCACAAGTCTAGCCTAAGCTAGTAGGTGAAAGGCCCCTAAAAAACAAACTTACTAGTAAATTTTAATTTATGCGTTCATTTTAAAGGGTTGTTCTTTACTCAAGAGGAAATGGAGTGGTATACTTATGTGGTGTTTTGACTCAAAGTTGAAACAAAATGACTAAGCAAAGAGAAATGAAATGCAAAAAGCAAAAAGTATTCTCTTTCTTTTTCAAATAGAAAACTTGAAAGCCTCAAAAGAACAAATTATTTTTATATTTTTTCAAAAACAATGATATGTTATGCAATCTAGACTAAAAACCTAATCTACATGCATATAAAGGAAACATGTGTTTTTTTCTTTTTCTTTTATAAATGCAAAAAAGAAAGCAGCCTATCAACTAATGCAAGTAAGTAATGTAAGCAAAGTAAATAGACAACTACTCTACACCCCAGAAACAAACCCTAGGTTTCCCTAAAGTTAGATATCAACCTCTCATGAAAGGAAGGATTACAAAGGTAAACAAGCCAACAACTTTGGAATGAATATACCGAGCAAAAATACTGATATAAACAAAGGTCAAGAAGTCCCAAGAATCAATCTAAACCTACAAACAAAGGCTGCTCAGTACCTTGTCCAACAAGGTCAAGCCAAAGAAGGAGGTAGGGGGGGAAAGCAGCAAAAACAAGTATACGTTCTTTTTAATTTTCTTTTATAAATACAAAAGAAAAACTACCTACAAACTAAAAGCATGCAGATGACAAGAACAAAGCAAAAGGAACTTTGCTATATAATCACCAAACAAACTCTAGAATGCCCTAAAGTCAGTATAAACCCTACTTGGAAGGAAGGCTTGCATAAAAGACAAGTCAACTATTTTGGCATGGTGAAGTTAAACAACAAAATAAGAAGGAAACCAACACCAACAAGCTTCTGAAATCAAACAAAGATCACCGTAACAGAGGCTGACCAAAAACATAAGCCAAAAATCATACCAAGCAAAGGAGATGGGGGAAAGAGCAAAGAGCAAACCCTAATGCTATAAAAGGCTTACCAAATAGATAAAGAACAACCAAAAAGGGATGACACTAACTCCCTAGATTCATGCACCTACAGAGGACACCAAAAGACCTACCAAAACACCTTCAAACAGAAGAAAAATCACAAGAGGAAAAAACATTGTTTAAAGGGGCATACGCGGGTTGCACTACTGGCAGGTCGCGTATCATACGCGGGTTGCTAATACAGCAAGTCACGTATATAAGCATCCACGAGTTGTATAACTGGAAAGTCGCAGATCATACGCGGGTTTACAATAGAGCAAGTCACGTATGTCAAACCAGATACGCGACTATTCAGTCAAGCAAGTCGCGGATGGGTGGAAAAACTCCCAAAAAGGTCAAAAACTACCTTAGGAAGGCAGGGGAAGTGTGCTATCAGACTTATAAGGTGTTCCTAAGTGGTAAGAAGGACCTGAAACAATGCAAAAGACTGAAAGAAAGACAGAGAAACCCCAAACAAACAAGGCTATCCCCAGCGGAGTCGCCAATTCTGTTGTAAAGGAAAGTATCCTATGGCTAGGGTTTAAGAGGCCATCAACATACTGGGGTTGAAAGAGAGATGCACAATGTTCAGCAAGTATACATAAGCAAGTTCAGAGATGAGAAAGGTCTACACCTGATTAACTGAAGGTTGGTCCAAGCTTTCTCTTCAATCCTCTTCTTGCTCCTCTCACTCCAAGAGACCTGCAAAACAAGTTATACCTTCCTCAAACCAATATGACCACATATAAACAAATGATAATCAAAGAAATATGGAGTAATAATCTGATTAACATCATCATATAACCATAAACAGAGATTCAATCACACATTGAACAATGATTTGGGAAGAAGAAGGACATCACATCTTTATTAATCTTGAAAACAAGTACAAGTATACCTTCTATTCAAGTTCGGCACCTCACGAAACCTTGATCTGGTTCTGCTGCTTCTCTTCTCCAAGGAACTCAGCCTCCAAGCTCTGCAACACAAGGAGAATGCTCTCCAGGGAAAAGGTGTGGGCAAAGAGAGCTCCAATTCCTCCAGCATAAGGATGCAAAAATTCAAGTCCCCTCTCATGGACCTCCCTACCTCTATTTATATGCTTAAGGAAGAGTTAGGGGCGAAGACAAAGTGTTTACAACTAAAGAAATCAGTTGCATAACTACCCAAACTAACCGAAATTCAAAAGGCGTGTTTTTTGATATTTTTAAAAGGAATCCATGGGTTGCATAACTGGATAGTTGTAGATACGAAAAGTATATGCGGGTTGCTAGAACATAAAGTCGTGGATATGAGCAACTTTTGGGCATCTGCGGGTATGTAAGAGAGCAAATCGCGTATCATTCACAGGTTTTCCTTAAGGAAAGTCGAGAATACACAAAAAAAACGCATTTTTAGGGTATTTCTGGGCATTTTCAGACTTTGGTGTCTTCTAGAAATTTTTAGCTAACTGAAATACCTTTCCAACGATGTAGAGATGATGTCAAACGGATTTACAAAACTCAAGATATAGGTCCTCCAAGATAGGTGTTTTTTCAGTGACTTTCATGAAGTGTCGTCATGGAAGTGTCAACATGCGACGGAATCATGGGAAAGTGGTCACAGGCAGAGATGTGTCATTTTGAGCTATAACAGGTGGATTGACAGGAGAGGGTCGTGATAAAACCTTTGCTTCTTCCTAAAAAATGGGTATGATAGGGGGATCCTCCATAGCATAACCTCTCACAATTCTTGAGCTCAATACAAGAATCTCCATTATAGGGAACTTTAGGTAGAACGAGTTGTACACAAGTATTTTTCTAAATAAATTTCAAACTTTGGCACAATGAAGCAATTGACTTATGCGTAGAGATGAAATAGACTTACGTGTGCATCAAATTGGCCAACTATGTGGGTCATTATTATGACTTGATCTAAAATAAATTGGAAAAGGTGGTGGCTAATCATTTCACACACTGAAATATTTTCAAAAAAATTGTGATAAAGCGCCATTAAATCCATCACTTCATTCACCATGAAAGCGGGCAATTACTACGCATTAATTACAGATTTGATAGAAAAGCATGCCATCAAAATCTAATGTGACCCAAAATGAAATGCGACAAAATTGGAGCTTGCGACAGATGTTTGTCATGCGACACACCATACACAGACTTAAAGTAAAAATTCAAGCTTATATACAAGACATCAACAACTAAAACAAAAACAAGTCCCCTTTCCCTTTTTTATGTACAATTTCAGTGAATCCTAAATTAGTTGAGCGAAGTACGACTATCCCTATAAGTTTTAAGTTGATTCCAATTCACTATCCCATCGTAGGGGGTTCAATATAATTTGTGTAACTAAAATACACCCCCATCAATAAGACAAGTGACAACATATGGTCCCAAGCAATGTGTTCGAAGCTTACCAGGATGTCTTAAAAATTATCTATTGTAAAGAAGAACAAAGTCACCTGGATGGAACTTCTTGAACTTAAAATGGTGGTCATGCCAAGACTTTTGTCACTCTTTCTCAACCCTCTGGAGATATCCTGTAATGATTCAATCTTCTTCCAATTGTAGTAATTGAGATAACATTTCTTCAATCGCACCCGCGTGTGTCATCTCAATCATTTAAGTTATTCTTAAAATGGGTACAATATATTCCATTGGCATACCATCCTCTTTCCCATAAACTAGTCGAAATGGAGTGTGCCCTATAAGATTCTTACATTTTGTGCGATAGGCCCTTAAAACTATGGGTATTATCTGATCCCAATCATCACAATTTACATTATAGATCTTAGTCAATGCATGCTCTAAAATTTCGTTAAAGGCTTCAACAGCTCCATTTTATTGTGGATGATAGAACAATGTCTTCTTATGTTGGATATGAAATTCTGTAGTTAGTTCCCTAATTAAGTGATTGACAAAGTGCGTACCTTGGTCACTTACTAAAAATTTTGGACAACCAAACCTAGTGACCACATACTCAAACAAAAACCTAGCAGCAATCGCAACAGTACAATCTCTTACTAGTGCATCTTCAGCCCATCTGGTTAAATAATCTGTCATAGTAATTATATATCATGCACCTGTCTATTTACCTGGTGGATTAATAGGACCCACAAAATCGACATTCCATTTATTGAACGTGTGCAGAGTTACTTGTGGTACCAATGAAATTTCATCACGTCGATATGGTTTCCCTGTGCGTTGACAAATATCACAAGTGTGACAATAGTCCATAACATCTGAATGAATGGTATGCCACCATAATCCCACCTATAAAATTTTGTGTGTTGTCGCATTACCTACATATTGACTTCCTGCCACAACAACATGAGCTTCATCTAATACCATAGGTCGCTCATACTCCAAAACACAATGACGTAATATCTCATTTGGTCCCATCTTATATAACTTCCTAGCTATCAGCTGAAAACCTACAGCTTTCATGACCAATTGCTTCTTCTACGTTGTACTAAATCCTTCTAGTGCACTCCATGTAGCCAAGAAATGTACAATGTCTTCATAATAGTCATCAAACATTTTTAGTGCAAACAATTGTGCGTCAAGAAGATTATTGTCTAAACTGGTAGGGTCTTCCCCAATTTCTAACCTTGAAATATGATCAGGACCTGCATTCAATCTTTCTGGTTTTACAACAATTTCAAAATGTAATTCTTGTAAGAGAAGAAACAATCAAATTATATTCCCTCCTAACACTAGCTTATTGACTGAGTACTTCAAAGCACAATGGTCCATAAAAATTTTAAATTGACCACCCAACAAGTAGTGTCGGAACTTTTGGAGTCCATATACCATAGAAATTCCTTCCCACTCTGTCGTCGTATAATTTTTCTCTGCAATCAACAGCTTTCTACTAGCAATTTCAATAGGATGATCAATAGAGCCCTCACCTGGTTATGCTAGCACCGGTCCAAGCGTGACATATTATGCATCGACATGCACACAAAATTATTTTTGTCAATCAGGAAATACTAAAATGGGTGTTGAACCCATCCTTTCTTTAAGGACATCAAGGCTCTTTTGGCATTCTTCATTCCATTGAAATTTAATATTTGTCTTCAATAACTTCTACATTGGAGCAATGATCTTTGTATATCCCCAGATAAATTTCTTGCAATACCCAGTATGACCTAATGTAGTCCTCAATTGTTTAGCTGACGAAGGAGGATGTAGGTCAACCATTATTGCAATCTTCATAGGGTCCATCAACATTCCTTCTCGATAGACAACATGACCCAACAAAATACCAAAAAAGGCACAAAAGATACACGTTTCATATTTAAATAAATTTGAAACTATCTACACCGTGCAAGCATCATCTAAAGGCTCTCAATATGATCCTTACGCAGCCCATATAATGTACAATCATCAAAATAGACTTCCAAAAATTTATGAATAAAATATTTAAATGCAACGACTATTATCCTAGAAAAAATAGCAAGTGTGTTCTTAAGTCCAAATGGCATTATCGTGTATTGGAAACAACCTCATTATGTCACAAAGGTGGTCTTATGTCGATCTTCTTTTGAAATATTGATTTGATGGTACCCAGAAAATCCATCAGTAAAAGAGTACACCTCTTTCCCCCCTACACTCTCCAGGACCTCCTCTGTAAAAGGTATAGTAAAATGATCATGCAGGAAAGCATTGTTCAAATTCCTCAAGTTGACATAGATACAGACCTCACCAGTTTTCTGATCTTGTGCAACCATTAGGCTAATCCATTCTGATTCTTCGATAGGTTCAATAATTCCTACATCCAGCATTCTGTCTAACTCTACCTTAACCTTCTCTTTATATTTTGTATTAAATCTATATGGTCGTGTGTTAACAGGTTTGGCACCTGGCTTCAGCAGGATATTCATTTCACCTAGATCCCCGGTGACCCCGTTCATCTCCAAAAAATTTGTCGAGAGTAAGTCTCAGAACTCATGTTATAAATTACTAATTTTTCCTACTGTCTCATCATCCCAATAATCCCCATTATTGGCAATTTCATATTTTCAAGAGAACCAATATTCACCTTCTTTGTTTTAAGGGGATTCAAAAAACTATCAGTAGAAAGGCCCAGTCCCTCCACTACTCGACTACCTTCATATTCAGGGATATGAATATCATGTGGATCATCATCTTTAGGTTCACTTGTTATGTTGTAACACCCAATCCAACTTTGAACTGTCGCATTTCTTTAGGGAACAATGGACACTGGAACAGGGACATCCTCAAATATTTTATCCTTAATCACTTGCGAGGAATCATCAATTGTCAAGTTGGCATCAGAAAATATAAAAGTATGCTTGAAATTATTATCTAACTCATCCCATTCTATAGCCCCTCATTGTAGTTCAACCGACCTATACCAATTCCTTGGTATGGTATCAGGAGTATCTATAAACATATGTACCCAGTCCTGTTGGGCCACCATCCTCCATGTCACATGACAGCTTTCAAGATGATCGACAAGATCCATGAAGCCCATATACTTTTGACCCGAATAAGGAATATTCTCACCAAACTTGAATTCTAATAGCCTTCAACACTAAGACCATTCCAAGATGGATCATTTATTAACATCCCACCATTTTACTGGTCGTGCTTTCAAGGACACATCTAGAGCTAACAATATTTGAGGTTCAATTACCTTGTCTTCAAATTCTATCAAGATTGTATCTATATTAGGTAATCCTTCATAAGTGGGTATATCACATACCTTAGTACCTACCCATCATAGATATTTCGTAATCCTTGCACATTTTTGCATTGACACTTTACGTATATGGTTCTACCAATTTTCCAAGGCTTCACCTGAATCTAATTAAGAGGAGCTAATACTTCTCCAGCTTAATTTTCCATCAGTTGTAGGATTGATATACTCATCTCTTGTAGAAAAGATGTTGCAAATATTATCTAAATACCCTTCTTGGTATTCACTTTTCACTGGATTAGCATATCATTGGCCTTCCAAAGGGTTGATTGGAGCGACTACCCGCATTTCTAAATCTTCAAATGATAATCTGCTTTTTAAAATTTATAATGGTCTGATTTTCAATAGCCCATTCGATGCCTAGAAGTGTTGGATAAGGATTGGTATCATCGAAAATCCTTATTACTTCAAAATCTGGATGGTTTCAAAGTCCTTCCACCATGACAGGAACGTTTGGTATTTGACCAATAGGAAAAACTTTCAATTGATTAGCTAACCTCGGTTGGATAAGAGACCACACCAACTTGCAAATCCCCATACTTTCCCTCTAACTCCAAGTCAAGGATAATAAATCCATATCATAATCACCTATTTAAGTACTCAAGCGGAGCTCTCGACCAGTATTCATTATTTTATGAATATGATTAACATTATTTTTCAATCGTAGAGTTATATGAGACTCTTCTATTAGAGATGATAGATCTACTAGAGCCTCTTCATTCTCAACAAGGGATAAACAAGTCTTCAAGAAATCTTTCAAAATACTCACCTTTTTTGTCGACTCCCTTGTAATTGATTGGTCAAAGCTGGGTGGCATATCAATGATGGGTCCTTAGTTGAACACCCGAATATTAGCATATTTTGAGGCATGATTTATATCTACAAATTTGTTATGTGCGTCGATAAAGACTCATTTTTTCTTCTAAACATCAAATGCCATTTTTTTCTGTGCCGCATGTCATATTCTTATATTTTTCCATGGCTCTCCTCGATCATCTCCAGTCGCAGCACCTCTTCATGTTAAAACAACAATGGTAGGTTCTTGAGTCTCAACAGAAATATTCTAAACATTTTGATTCACATTTTGAAGCTTATTTTGATTCCCAATGATTTTTCCTCCTCAATAGTATGATACATCGATTTACAATATGATCATGTCGATGTAGGATTGGTACAGTCTCTAGCATAGTGTCCTAGCTGTAATTATAACAGATAATTTTACCTCGCCCTCAACCAAACCCTCCTCCTCTTCCTAAAACTCTAAATTTACCACCTCCCCTTGACTGAGGGAATTGTGCATGAGCTCACTCGGATTTAATTTGTTCATCATTTTTCATTAGTAAGTATCCATTGTCTTTTTTTGCAGGAGTTGGTATGTAATGCAGTATTTTTCATCATGACTTAAAAATAGACAGAAATTACAATAAAGGTTATTAGGTGTACTTACTATCTTCTGCAGATAAATACATTCTTCGCAACGATGTCCTTTATTATGGCATACTTGACACCGCGGAATCCCTTGCGAACTTAATGGATTCAACGCACCTAAAGCAAGGTAATCCAGGAAGGCTAGACATGAATCCTTATGATGGCCTTCAATTTTACATTTCTTACATAAGAATTCATCGTGAATTTCTTTCCCCTTCTTGATATCTTGTATTTGCAACGACAGGTTGGCTAACTGCGACTGAATTTTCATCATTCTTGTGCCAGTTTCCCCACCTAGTGAAGCTTCTAATTTCATGGTGATCTCAAAATCTTCTATCTAGGACATCATCTTCTGTTGCATCAGGGGAACACGAATATGGGGTAACAGTGCAAGAATGAACCACTCTTTATGTTGTACATCATATATCTCAAAGCTTACCTTATCCATTAGAGTTTTAAATCTCTTGTCAAAATACCAAACAGACTCACCCGACATTTGCTTGATTTCCTTTAACTCGGATATACATAGCGACTCAGATTTGGGTTTCTTAAATTCATATACTAACCCAGTCTGAATCTGATCTAACAACTTCTAAGGATTTCCAGCAAGTGTGTCGGGTCTAAATATGCACTATCTAACACAACACCTAATTGTCAACCCAAGAAGGTAACTTGTGACATGCAAACATTGTATATGTAGGAATAAGGCCTAGCCTAAATTAATTTACCCTAATCTGGATTATTCTAATCTAGGGATTATTCAAAATACATAATAAGAAGACTTTTAATCTATTAGTTATCAAAATTATCCAAATGTAAAGCCCTAATATTAATTAGAATACTCTCACATCTACAAAATATTCAAATTCAGGTCCTATCCTAATTATGAAAATACTTTTTAAATTAACTTCAAGACAATTCTAAAACTGAAGCATAAACCAAGAACTATCCAACATAACTCAAAAACAGAAAACTATTTATCAATACATAAAATAGAATAGGTTACAGAAAGTGAACTAAGACGCAAAATACAGAGTAAGTTGCAGAAAGCAAACTTATGAAGTTGATGTATCATTTAACCCTTTAAAAACTCTTCTTACATTAATGGATTTTTAAGAAGTTTTAATACCATTCCAGAGCGTACTGATTCATCTTAAAAATGAACTATTTCTATGATCGAACTATTTCAAATTAACTTGTATTTTAAAACTAAAATAGAATAAATATGATTTGCAGAATAAATACAATAAATCTTTAAGAACATAATTGAATAAACTTAAAGCTTTAAACCAAAACAAAAATAAATGCCATTTGTATATCCTACAATTTAAAAGGAAAATGTAATGAATTCTATTTTATTTGGAACTAAGTTTTACAGACTTAATGTATACTTTTCAAACTCATAATTTGAATCTACCGCAAATAAATTAGACCTACTATATTAAATATTTAAAATAGTATTTTTAAACTTCTCCTACTACCTGAGCTCGGTTCTAAACTAACAAATGCTACAAATATTATTCCATAACTATCAAATAATAAGATGACTAACTTCAAACATATGTGAATCTATTTTTGCAGTCACTTAACAAGCCTACTAACTACCATTATTCTTTTTAATAAAAACAGGAAATGACAATTAACCTATCTATTCTATACAAGAACTAGATTTACAAAAGAAGGGCTTATGGTCTTCTTGGTGGATCCTTTCCAAGAAATCCACAAGTCCTTAAACGACTTACAAAATAACTTCTAAGCTACAACCATAATCCTGAAATAAAGAAAATAATGACAACTGAAAACAAATTGACTACAGTCTAAAGAAACATGTACACCATCAGGAATAAAATTATATGAATTGAACTCTTTTTAATTCAAAGAAACCAGCAATTAAGCAACGCAATCCTTTTATTGACCATTCATTGTATTCTGCATATATACATATCCTTTGTCTGTGTCCTGTCTACATATCTTTGCCTACATACATACTACCTTCTATATATTCTTACTACCTCCATTTTCAATCTATCGCTCTCTTTATATAGCTCGCGGGATGAGATAACCATTCCCAAGTTTACAAGAACAAACTCAATCTGCTAATTAAGAATACAACTATCTGATCCTTAATTGACGGCTAACAATATGTGCTTTGGATTGTTGTCGAATAGCAAATCTTCATCTCTATGGCACGTAGTGCCTAGAGATGAAGATTGCATTAATTTAAACATGATTCATCAGCGAATTGAAGATGCGAAATTGGAGATGGATAAGCTTGGAGTTGTATGAGCAAGCCGGCCACGTGTAGAGAAGCTTCAAAATAACTAACTGTTGTTGAATGCTAACGTTTGTTGCAAAAACCAAAGCATGCTGCAGAAATGTAATCAGTCACAAATCCTTCTAGAAATAACATTTAAACATTAAATCAAAGGAAATTAATGAATTATCATACCGTAATAACTTTCTGAATATTTGGGTGAATATGTGAAAATGTAGAAGTATTTGTGGGATAAAAGGATCAAATGAAGATATCAAAGGTGTATATGGAGGGTGTAAAGAGGTACAAAAAGAGTTTCAATTTTGTGAGCCAACATACTTCCACGCCTGAGTATTTGCATGTCCTCATGCAAACATGTCTTTTCAAAATCTCAAAAAATTTCAACACTAATTTTTAACCTTGCTAACAAAATCAAAGATATCCAACACTTCAATGTCATGTTTCTTGGCAAACCTCTCTCCCACGCCTAACTGTTTGCATGTCCCACGCAAACAAACCAGATACAGTCTTCAAAATTTCAAAACTGAGTTTTAATATTACTGACAAGAATTATGTGGCATTGACCATAATGTTCAAGTTCCTACCAGCTGGATTTCATCGATATTTCAATTTATTTTTCAACATACTGATATGAGACAAGTGCTTACAGGCCTCAACTTTCCAATTCCTTACTAATTTCTAAAGGCATTTTATACCTACAACTGCTCTATCACGCTATCCTTTCAATTTTCCATTCTTCTATAGGAGCTTAAGACTATAAGCTCTCCATTTTTCATTATATGTCTTAGTCTCTGCAAGTAATAGATATTGTTCTTGTTGGGTTTGTTCATACGACCTGAGTACTCTTTAAGCTTTCTAATCTTCTTATTTTTCTTCCTCAGCTGAGCAATTACAAAAGGAATGGTTGAAGTGGCCGAGACTTCATGTATATGCCCATCACAGGGTTCTTGTGTAGGCGAATGATCATCAGAAGACCCATAATCAAATTGTTGAGGGTTAAACAATTCAGGATCATATTCTACATGGCCACATTTTGGAACAGGAAGATCTTCATACATGGGTTTAGGAGCAAAATCAAGAAAAATGAAATCAAAAGGTTCAACATGTACAAAATCAAATTCCTGAGGCGGCGATGGGGGAAGTGGACTTGGTGTATTTTTCTCTGGAAGACCTGGCTCTGAATCAGGAGATTCCTCAAGATCAACAAAAGTAGATGGTTGTACATTGAGGTCTATATTAGAGGGTTTAATGAACTATTTTGTCATGGTTATGGTGGTTCGACACTGAATTGGGGATTCTGTGACATTAGGAATTTTCAGCTGAGGTCGTCTCTTTTTGGATTTTCGTAATAAAGAGGAGAAAAGTTCAGTTATGGGTGGTTCTAGATCTGGATCAGGGATGACTACTAATTCATGACCTTCAAACTAAGGATAAACAAGAATGTGTGGAGAATGAGGGTTTGCAGATGAAGGAAGACCCCGAATTCTTTCCACAAAATTTACCCAACTATCCTTTCGGAGATGCAGTTCATTCTCAATGAGAATTTTGACCAACCCATGATGATAAAGACTGTTATAAGGGTTACCAGAATGCTTTTGAACCCTTCTTGACATCTTATCTAAACTCTTGTATAGGAAATAGGGGAAATTCATTTCGAGTTCTGCTTCAAAATGCAATAGTAGGCAAATATGATAATTTAGGGTGGTGATATACCTTCCTTGGCAGGTCAAATACTTCTACAATGCATAGAGCACATTATGCCATTCAGCTTGCATCCAGTCTCAAGGAAAATCCTTCTTCCAGTTTACAGACCGATATTCTTCTTTTAAAAACCTAGTACACACTCTGCGCTCTATGGGTTTGTTCTTAAACCAACGTTCTCCTTGATGAGGCAGACTAGTGGCACAAGAAACTATTTTCTCTGAAACCACCATGATAAAATCACCAATGTGGATGACTCTCCCATCAAATCCCTGGGAAAATTTTAGTGTAATTTCGTCATCATGCCCTTGAAATTTCTGAAAAAAATTGATACCATACACCTTCAAATCTTTCCTTGCAGGCGTTGAATTCGGGAAAACCTTCTAAAACAGAAACAAAATTTGGTTCATGGCGTGCAGCTCCCTTCCACCCCATAATTTCTCTAAGATTACAACTCAGACCAAAAACAGAAGATGAACACAAAACTAGGAAAATGGTAAGGATGATTGGACAGGTATAAAACAAGTGTTTAACAGAGTTCTCGAGGATTCTGATGCAATGGGTATAATGGTAATTCATAAGCCCTGTGTTTGATAATCATTTATGTACATGGCGCATAAAAATATTATGAAAATTTTTGAACTATCAGTGAAATGATGAAATGTTGTATGGGAAAATTAAAGGTTGCATGGATAAGAGAAAATAATTATATATTTTCAAAGTGATAAGATCTTCATCTCTAGGCACTACGTGCCATAGAGATGAAGATTCGTTTATAAGGTATAGGGATGATTATCAAATGATGATAGACAGGGGTAAGGTAAAATTAAAAGATCATGATGATAACTAAAGGTAAAACGAGAGCTGAGGATAAATCATGTGAGGGCATGGGCTTAGCAAGTACGTAGGTATCATTCATGATACAATTTCCTTAAATTTAATACAAAAATATATTTCAAAGAAAGGATCATTACCTTAGATTGATATTACCTTAAAGGACCAAATTCTTTAAAAGTACTTTGAATGTTAGAAGTTTCTGCTGCATATTGCCATTTTTGTGACAGAATGGAGTTTATGTGGCAGAGTGGAGTTTCTATGAGAAGGTGCTCCTTATTTGCTTCCAAAGTTTGCGCTGCTATAAAACTAAGAATATTTCTTCTAAGAGGTTGTCTATTATGCTGAATGTTACTAGATTTCTGTAGGAAAAGAAGAGGTTGCTCTGTATGAAGGCTACAACCACAGAGTAAAGAACTGTAAGGTCTTCATCAACGTCCTTCCCTAGTGCAATTCTACATATGTGAATAAATTTTTTGATGTCGAACATGGATAGAAATAATTGGATTACCAACCAATAAGGAGAGTTTTTAACCAATGCCAGATATTCCACTCTTAATGTTAATGGAAACCAAGGCACTTGGTACATCCTAACAGTCATGAATAGATTTGTTGGAGTCGAATGAACTATAGAATTCTCTTGCCAAGAAACATTATTGAATTTCCTTAGCAAATGACAAGGATGCCTGCCATTGAGGCATGCGAGCTCCAGGGTACCTAAAAATGTCTCAAGCTTCAGACCCAGAAAATGTTTTGGAGTCGATGGGTTGAAACTTGCTGAAAGAAGAGCCTTAATAAATCTCCCATCATCCAGCTGAGCACAGAACAAAAGATAATTTTTGCAGACATGAAGTGTCATCAACAACTTTATTATGGAGCCTAGCTAGCCAGTTCCCTAGTTTTCTAACTAGACCCTTGCTAGACTATTCCAAAAAAATTGGTTTTCACAGTAAAGCTTTATTTTTTCTTGTATTTTTTATTCCCTACACTACCCTATACTACTAGAAGTAGAAATATTTTTTCAAGTATATGAGTACTTCCAGTGTAACCACCTATGAATCAGGATCTTTACAACATTCTTGCTCACATAATGTACATGAACAAATACCATGACATGAGGAACCAACTTTTCATATGATCTGATTTCCAAAAATTGTTGAAGAGTAAAAGGCTGGAACTGAAAAACTGACTCAGACCATGAATTAATATATTCTTGACTAGCTTGGCCTTCTTCTTTAATATCCTTAATTTCCAAGCCTAGTTGATATTCTCCCTCTGGTACCAGGAAAGCAAGAAATTTTGTAATTTCAGGTTCTAGTTGTTCTTCTCCTTCAGCTGCTTCCCCTGATTCTTGAGCTCCATCAGCAAATAAGAAATGAGAAATATGTGGATCAGGGTCTTCATGCTGAGGATACTTATAGATCTGCTGCCCACTTTGGAAAATGGATTTCCCTCCAAATATGGACCAATGTTGCAACAAGGATTGAAGAAATCCTTCATAGTAATGATCCCTTCTCTACTCAACAAATTTTTGAACATCTTTAAACTTGTACTGGTTCAAAGCTCTTGTTTCACAGGTGGGTTAGTGACATTGTTCTTATAGCACCCAATTGTAAAGTTCAAATTTTAAAACTATTTGTAGAAAACAGGAAATCAAATGCATTTAGTGCAAAAATGTAAAATTAACTCAGAAGCAAAGAGACTGAAATTAAATGTTGTGAGTGTAAAACTGGCCCAATATCTAAATAATCTAATATGCAATCAAAAATTAAAATAAAAGCAATCTAACTTTATACTATGAAACAATAAACATCTATGTTTGAAGTAAATCCTACTATTTGCTAAAGAAAGAGCAATATTGCATATTATTAAAAGGAAAAATACACTTATATCAAAAGCAACTACAAGGGAAGGAAAAATTTCGAAAACATATATGCCTGAGATTAACTATGTGAGAGTAAACTATCTACATTTGCAGTAAGGGAAACATACTCTTAAATAAATCAAACAAACTTGTGCAGAAAAGGAAAAACAAGGTTTTGGGGTAACCCACTATAGTGGATGCGCAGGTTCTTACCTTTCGTCTTATCGTTCTTCCCTCCCCCTTGTTTTTTAAAAAGAAACCTATCTAGACTCTAATCCCTTTAGCACCTCCCCGACAACTGCGCCAAAAATGTCGGCTCTAAATATGCACTATCTAACACAACACCTAATTGTAAACCCAGGAAGGTAACTTGTGCGATGCAAACACTGTATATGCAGGATTAAGGCCTAGCCTAAATTAATTTACCCTAATCTGCATTATTCTAATCTAGGGGTTATTCAAAATACATAATAAGAAGACTTCTAATCTATTAGTTTTCAAACTTATCCAAATGTAAAGCCCTAAGAAGACTTCTACATATCTCTGCCTACATACATACTACCTTTTATATATTCTTACTACCTCCATTTTCAATCTATGGCTCTCTTTATATAGCTCGCAGGCTGAGATAACCATTCTCGAGTTTACAGGAATAAAATCGATCTGCTAATTAAGAATACAACTATCTTATCCTTAATTGGTGGCTAACAATATGTGCTTTGGTTTGCTGTCGAATAGCAAATATTCATCTCTATGGCATGTAGTGCCTAGAGATGAAGATTGCATTAATTTAAACATGAGTCATCAGCGAATTGAAGATGTGAAATTGGAGATGGATAAGCTCGTATTTGTATGAGCAAGCCGGCCACATGTAGAGAAGCTTCAAAATAACTAACTATTGTTGAATGCTAACGTGTGCTACAGAAATCAAAGCATGCTGCAGAAATGTAATTAGTCACAAATCCTTATAGAAATAACATTTAGACATTAAATCAAAGGAAATTAATGAATTATCATACATTAATAACTTGCTGAATATTTGGGTGAATATGTGAAAATGTAGAAGGATTTGTGGGATAAAGCAATCAAATGAAGATATCAAAGTTGTATATGGAGGGTGTAAAGAGGTACAAAAAGAGTGTCCATTTGGCGAGCCAACAAGGAACCACAAATAACTTCATATACCAATCAAAAGCACGACCCCTGAAGTTTGTGATCATCTGTGCTCTTTTTATGGACTCATCTTAGACCTGTCGCAAAGTCCAAACAGCTTCGTACAAAAAACAATGTTTCTAAGGGTCTTCCAACCCACTCCCATTAAATATAGGAAATTCCATGTCATCCCCAGCCATCATATTCCCTTGGGGTACTGAAAAACCCAAATTAGACCAACCACCAACAGGACCTCTTTGAACACTATCTTGACTATTACTATTAAACATAAAGCACTTTGAAACACTTTTAGGTATAACCTCTCATACTGGAGATGTACATGGATTTGTAGGTATGTTGTGATCCTTGGGCCTAGTATGGATATAACACCTCTTCCTCGTATTCATAAATAATATGATACTCCTCCTCGTCACAAGGCTCTTCATCGAGATATGGATTCAACTCGTAGTCTCCTCTTCCGGTCCCACTACAACTCTCTCTTGCTATCACAGTCCTCCTCCTCTTATCCGACCAGAATCTTATCCCACACTTTAGGCGACCACCCTCTTCATTAGTCTCACTACCAGTTGGGAACATCTCAACTTACTCTTCCCATATTTTACAAGCCTTCTTCCTAACATTTCCCGTGTACTCCGCACACAATGATTTACTCGTCGAATTCCATCCTTAAGATTCCCTTTTCACATACTAGCATTTTGATCCATAGTTTTAAAGACTTCAACTATCTGCCTATGGGACCTCATTATAATTATCTCTCGGCTTCATATTATGACTTAATAGTATCTACAGTGATCTCAATAATGTACCCTTCCAAAATACTATCAACCCAAAAGTCGACAACCCTAGAGATAGGATTACTAACACTCTCCAACCGTCGGATCGGTTTAGGAGTCCACTCCCTAAGTTCTCCGCGTTGAAAAATTTTCTTCTAATATGCTAGCCTTGCCAACCATTCATACAATATAACAGGAAATTCACTAAAGAAAATCTCATGAACTCCTGAATAAATGTACCTTCTCATCCTTTCCCCTAGAGTTAGTCGCGACCCCTTACTTTCTTCTTGTGCAAATTCTCTAACTTTTTGGTCGGCCCAATCCTGAATATCAGGATTTTTCAGATTCCCAAATCATATCCCCTTCATAATGATCCCAGTCCCGGCAATGGAACCATTTGTTGGCTCGACTCGACTAACCCAAGTTCACCCTTCCATCCCAACCAACAAAACCTAAGGTATCGGCCTGAAATAGCACAACCCTATTGGCAACACATGCAGTGCAACTATCGCCTCACTCAAGATCCCTTCTGGGGACTGTAGGAACCATGCTTCCACAGTGACCGAAGAGGATCTCTCCATGCCAATGCTCGACAGACTATGAAATAGTACTACTAAATAAATTATCATCAACATACAGACTAAACAATATCATGTTGCAATATCTTACAATATTATTCTCATTTATAATCACATTTAAAACATTGTCATTTTATGCAATACAAACAATGTTACCAGTCGCAACAGATCATAAAACATCACACAAACATGAGCAAACATCATTTTACACAAGGAATTTAACGTTGAAACCCATACATAAGAAAACCACAAAAGAATTCTTCATCCGACATGAGTCGTGTTTTGAATGATTTGGTTTGCGCACACAACCTATAGACTTATTCACCAAAACTCCACTACATTACATCTGGGCACACAACTTGTGGATCAACAGCACATCATCTTCATGATTCTTGTTCATCACTCACACTATAGCATACAAAATTATAGATTTCATCAAAAATTACCCTTGACCCTCTCTAATGTGAAATTTGACCCCCTTTTTCCAAACCCTTTACATTTTTATAGGCTTCTAATGGTTGACTTTACACCCCACGCCCACTACTCCTAAGTGGACATCCTTTCTAACTAACCCACCGTATACATTTAACATTTTCCCCAAAAATTTCCCAAAATTCCAAAGCTATCCATTCAACTCCCGTTCTATCGCATCCATGTTCACACTTCGATTAGATTTATGAAAACTTATACACAAAATTTATGTAACTTTCCTAGGGCCAACAATGACGCTTGTGGATGCCCCCTCATCGACAATGCAATGGTGAATGAAAAGGTTCTGGATGGTAACGGGTATTTGGAAATCTAGTGATGATGGAATATGTGGATCAGACTAATCAAGTTCAAAGGTCATCAAAAGCACATCATTGGGGTTGATGGCCCCTAACATAGACAACAATTCTTTACATTGCATTTGACAGTTCTTATGGACTTCCAAATTGGACATGGTTGCGTGTAAATGGGCCAAGATGTCAATGATACTATAATTGGGTGTAGTGCAGGCATTAGCATTGGTCGCAAAACGTCATAATGGGAAATTTGGATCCTTAATGTTTTTCTCCACGAGGGGTCGAGATAACTGCAACGCTAGGTCGATAGGGGGTGATTCGTCAGACTGGCTAGTAGAAGCAGTCTCAGTGTCTGAGAAATACTAGTTTTTCCTTGTTTGTAGGTTGACTTCTTCTTTTAAAAAGGTAAACAAGTGTTAAACACCTAACTTAGGGGATTTGGATTGATAATGCAACATAATTTGTCGTCGGTTATTCTATGACCACCCCTTGAGTAGGTAAGGGGTTTTTTAACACCATAGGATCTTGGGTCAGCTAAGGTGGCGGAGGTTGTGTCTAAGGGGAAGTTGTAGTATCGCGACGGTTAGCTTCATCCCAATTTTTTTGAGTTCTAGCTAAATGGGGACAATGGTGCATGTAGTATCCATAGACGTTGCAGAGGGAGACAGGATGGTTGGTTCACAAATGTGGGTTCTTGCTCTGTTGTTGAGGCTAGTTAGGGTCTTGATTCGCAGGATTGGAACCATTGTTACCCAGGGGGTTAGGAGGTGATCCACCTCCTCCATAACATTGGTTATTTCTGCAATTCCAACCTTGCCTTCTATTTTATTGGGCTTGTTGGTTTGGTGGTTGGTTTTGTTGAGCATACACTTGTTTCTACGGTGTGGGAGGAGCCTAAGGGGGTGGTGGCACAATGCTCGCTAAAGGTGGTTTTTGGAAATGGTAGTAATGGTTAGCTGCCACGGGTGGAGCATACCCTTGAGGGGGGTTCCCATAGGTAGGTCCTAGATAAGATGAACCATTGGATTGAGGAGTCGTGGATTGGGGTGAATAACACATTGTTTCTCCATAGTTGGATGTTGGTCAATAAAGACCAAGGTCATAACCTGGAAGAGAGAAAGGCCCCATCATCGATGTAAAAATTGAACCCAAGAGATAGAACAATTACACTCACAAAATTGCTAATCAAACATGCAAAATTAACATCAAAGGAGACTGAAATTGGAGCATAACACTAAGCTGTATTGAATAAGTGTACAATAGCCAACATTGTGAAGTAATAGGCTAATGCAATATATAATTACACAAGATATTTGAATGCATAAGGATGCCATTTGAAAAGGTCAAAAAGTAGGCTTACTAAATCGATTCAAATCCCCCATAGGTGCATAAAGTAGTTTCCAAATCCACCAAGATGCTCACGAATTGGCTAAGTCAAGTAGGAAAGCTAATGAGGGATGGAAAGACAACTCATACATGCTTTTATTAGGATAAAATGAGGGAGGATGATGTGGGAAAAAAACAAGTCAACTACACCTAGTCTAGCTTTTCCTTTTGCCTTGATTCTCAATAAAACAAGCAGCTTTTCAGAAAAAGTAGATATGTGCTTTGGAGGATTTGGAATAAATAAAACATGCTAAATATGGTTTCTAGGAGGTTTCCCAAGCGCTCCATGACTCTGTTTTAGCAAGTGTTAACTTCTAGGACATGTAGAAGGCAACTAGCATAGAGTGGAATCTAGGAGACTAGGTAATAAGACAAAAATTATTTAATTAATGTCTAAGGTAGGTAACTATGGGTTGATTATTCTAACACCCAACCTTAAGCCTGACTTTATGAGTAAATATTGGAAAAAATATAGGGCCTAGCAACAAGGCTTAGTCACCCTTTACATACTGCTTGTCCATACAACCAATGAAAGAGGCAAAAACCCCAATGGGAAAATCCTCCCTTAAAGATGGAAAAGAAAACAAAATTTGGAAATCTTGTCATCAATCATGCTTCATAGCATGATCAGCAATCCCCAGTAGTGATTTGAGATTGCTGAATGTCTTCTCACAAAAAACTTTGGTGAAGATGTCTGCTACTTGTTCTGAAGATGCACAGAAGAGTAGATGAATGGTACCATCATGCACAAGCTGTCTAATGTAGTGCATATGGATGTCAATCTGTTCGGTTCGATGTCTCTGAACTGGATCATTGCATATTCGAATGGTGCTCTAATTATCACAATAGATAATAGTTGAAAACTCTGATTTGAAGCCACATTCTCCAAGTATTCACTGCAATCACAAACATTGAGTTGTTGCATTTACAACTCCTCTATACTATGCTTCTTGCTTGACCAGCCGATTGGTCCTTCTACAAGCATGAACACATATCCTGATGTTGACTTTTGATCTGTGTTGTCACCTACCCAATCACTATCAGTAAACCCAATCAAATCAAGATCATATTTTGCTTTGTAGAAGTTCCCATGAGTTCTTATTCCTTGAACAAAGTTAAGGATCCTTTTGGATGCCCTCCAGTGTATCTCATGAGGCTGATCCATGTATGAAGCCACACTAATTGCATAAGATAGATCAGTTCGAGTGTGTGTAAGATAAAGCAAACACCCAATCAACTGCCTATACAGTGTATTATTTACCATAGGAGAAGAACCTGCTTCTTCAAGCTTAACTCTTGAAAGGAAGGAAGTCTTGCTTGGCTTGCAATATTTCATGTTGAACTTGTTCAGCAAATCTAAGGCATACTTGGAATGATTTACTTTGATTCCATGTTGGGATTGAGCAATTTCAAGACCCAAAAATTGGCTCAACAATCCCAAATCTGTCATAGAAAATGCATGGTTCATTGCATCCTTCAAGGAGGCAATCTCTTTCTTTGAACTTCCTGTAATCAGAAGGTCATCCACATACAAGACAATAATTATCAAAGAGCCATGAATCAACTTCAAATAAACATTATGATCAAACTTGCATCAAAAAAAACTCAATGACAACAGAAAGCCATCGATCTTGGCATACCAAGCCCTGGGGGCTTGCTTGAGCCCATACAATGATTTCTTTAACCTGCACACTAAAGATGGATTAGAAACAAACCCTTCAAGTTGCTGCATGTAAATCTCTTCAGTGAGATCTCCATTTAGGAAAGCACACTTCACATCCATGTGATGTACTTCCCATTGCTTCGAAGGTACAATGGCTAAAGCTAGCCTTATGGAGTCCATCTTTGCCACTAGTGCAAAGGTTTCATTGTAGTCAATACCATGTGCTTGTGAGCATCCCTTGGCTACAAATCTTGCCTTATATTTCAAAGGTGAACTATCAGCAGAAAAATTAGTCTTGAAAACCCACTTACGTTGAACTAGCTTCCTCCCTGGGAGAAGATCAACCAGTTCCCAAGTGTTGTTCTTCTGGAGCGAGCTGAATTCTTCTTTCATGGTTGTTTGCCATCTTGGATCATGTGCTGCATATTCATATGTCTATGGATCCGATTCAACCATCATATAGCACTTGTCAGCAAATAAAGGATCTTTCATACAAAGGGCACTCTCAAACTGAGATCTAGTCCTCCTAGTGTCACTAGGATTTCCATCTAGTTCCCCAGCTGCATCAATGGTATCCATTTTGGTCTTGTAGGACTGTCAATATCTGCAATCAAATAATCATTATCAAACATATCAGAATCAGCAAAATCATTAGTCTCTCCACTTACAATCAATGGATCTGGTGGTGAAGAAGACTTTCCAAATTCAACTGCTACTGAAGGTTCTTCTTGGAACTGAACACTTCTTTCAATGAAAGATTTGTTAGTGCTCAAGTTGATCAGATTGTACCCTTTTGAATCTTTAGAATACCCAACAAATAGGCACTCTTGGATTTGGGGCTGCAAATCATTTCTCTTTTCAGTTGGAATTCTAGCCCAAGCCTTTGAGCCAAAAATCCTGAAATGGGTCACATCTGGCTTGTGCCCACTCCAAGCTTCAAAAGGAGTCATACCATCAAGCTAATTATGAGGTACCCTATTCTGGATGTAGAATTCATACTTTATAGCCTAGGCCCAAAAATTTGGTGGCAAATTCTTAGCCTACATCATGCAGGTTGCCATCTCCTTCAGTGACCTGTTCTTTCTCTCAGCAACACCGTTTTGTTGTGGTGTGTAAGGGATCGAATGATGCATCTAAATACCTACATCTTTACAATATTGAATGAACTCAGACTTGACATACTCACCACCATTGTCAGATCTGAGGATCTTTAGTTTCCTCCCAAACTGGTTTTCAACCAAGGCTTTAAATACTTTGAAGAGGCCAAATACTTCAGACTTACGCTTTAGGAAGTAAACCCAACAATACCTAGAAAAGTCATCCATGAAGGTTAGTGCATATTTGGCTTGACTCATGGACATATGAGGAAATGGACCAGCAATGTCACTGTGGATCAACTCAAGAGGTGCAGAGGTTCTCTCATGACTAGCTCTCTAAAATTTGTGCTCTGGGTGTTTTCCTAGGATACAACCTTGACAGACTCCCTTGGAAAACTTGATCTTTGGTAACCCTATGACCATATCTTTTTCACTGAAATCAGAAAGATACTTGTAGTTAAGATGGCCAAATCTTTCATGCCAAATCTTGCTTTCCTCATTAGCATGAATCAGAAGAGCAGAGGGGTTTGAGTAGGGTAGAAAATGGGAAAACATGTATACCTTCGAAATGTGATCAACAACACCTTCTGCTATGACTTTACCATTTGAAATCTCAGTGATTTCAACATCATCAGGGGAGAATATGACCTTGTTTGGAGACCCAGTGTGAGTCATCTGATACACTGTCAAGAGATTAGAGGCAAGACCTGGAACATACAACACATTATTGAACTTACCATGGTCAAGATCAAGATCAATCCTTCCTTTTCCCAAACTGTCAGTGAGAGAGTCATCTCCCAAAACTATTGGTGGACCTTTCGACATGTCAAGAGAGGAGAATGCCTCTTTTGTCAAAACCATATGTCTAGAAGCTCCAGAGTCTATGATGAATCTAGGTGAGCTTGATGTGCCAGCAACCAAGGCATGTACTCTTTCTCTGTCCTCTAAATTTGATCCTCCTTCCCTCTTCTTTGAGCAATCGGGAAGGGAGATGTTATTCTTCTCCAGGAGTTGGTTCAACATGTCAATTTTCTTCTTCATACAAGAGCTCTCATGATGATATCCCTTACTGCAGTATGCGCACTTGCTCATTTCTCCTTTGTTCTTCTTCTTCTGGAAGTTCTTCTTGGAACCTTGGGGCTCCTCTTGAGGTTTGTTCTTGTCTCTCTTTTACTCGGGTGGTTTTTTAGATTTTTTCTTTCTTTTTGAATCCACCCTTGAATCTCCAGCAACCAAAGCTTGGTATTTGGAAGGTTTGATGGTGCCCATCATCACCAACTTATCTTGTTCCTATGTGAAAGATTCCATGAACTCTACAAGCTTAGGCATCTTCCAGGTTTGAACTGTCAACTTGGTGGCATGGAAGGCCGAAACAAACATTGAATAGTCAAGGCCAAGCTTCAAGAGTATGGCCAAAACTAGTTGCTCTTCCTTCTTTTCAACCCCACATTGTTTTAGCTGCAAAACAAGGGCTTTAAACTTGGAAAAATGGATTTGCAAGGATTCGAAGCTACTGGGACTCAAGGAGATCATCTCATTCTCAATTTGATGTCCTCTCATCTCATTTGTCTTACCAAAAATATCTGCAATCTTCTCCCACACTTCATTTGGTGATGCCAATCCATCAAGATGGAAGAGGAGGTCTCTTGAAATGCTTAGACACAAAAGACCATAGGCCTCATCCCTCCTGTTGTGCCATTTGATTTTCTATGTAACTGCATTGGGATCTGCCTCAGTTTCCATAGTAACCCTATAGAGACCTTTCGCTCTCAACAATATCTCCATCTTGGCTTTCCACTCAAAGAAATTGACTGGATTCAAGATGATCTTCTGAGATTTGTCCATAGCTAAAAAATTGTGCCCTTCAGTCAGCAGAATATGTTTCCAGTCAAGATGTTGAACCTGCAATAGCAATATGGAAGGAGAGAAATCGATCTATAAGTTCCCTGATACCATGTGGAAATTGAACCCAAGAGATAGAACAATTACACTCACAAAATTGCTAATCAAACAT
Organism: Pseudotsuga menziesii; assembly: GCA_001517045.1. Taxonomy (NCBI): domain Eukaryota; kingdom Viridiplantae; phylum Streptophyta; class Pinopsida; order Pinales; family Pinaceae; genus Pseudotsuga; species Pseudotsuga menziesii. The sequence goes on from LPNX010734927.1 coordinate 105,051, forward strand.
GCAAAATTAACATCAAAGGAGACTGAAATTGGAGCATAACACTAATCTATATTGAATAAGTGTACAATAGAAAACCTTGTGAAGTAATAGGCTGCTGCAATATATAATTACATGAGAGATTTGAATGCATAAGGATGCCATTCGAAAAGGTCAAAAAGTAGGCTTACTAAATCTAGTCAAATCCCCCATAGGTGCATAAAGCAGTTTCCAAATCCACCAAGATGCTCATGAATTGGCTAAGTCAAGTAGGAAAGCTAATGAGGGATGGAAAGACAACTCATACATGCTTTTATTAGGAGAAAAGGAGGGAGGATGATGTGGGAAAAAAACAAGTCAACTACACCTAATCTAGCTTTTCCTTTTGCCTTAATTCTCAATAAAACAGACATCTTTTCAGAAAAAGAAGATATGCGCTTTGGAGGATCTGGAATAAAGCAGACATGCTAAATATGGTTTCCAGGAGGTTTCCCAAGTGCTCCATGACTCAGTTTTAGCAAGTGTTGACTTCTAGGACATGTAGAAGGCAACTAGCATAGATTGGAATCTAGGAGACTAGGTAATAAGACAAAAATGATTTAATTAATGTCTAAGGTAGGTAACTATGGGTTGATTATTCTAACAGTGGGTGGGGTGGCACTGGATGGAGTGTCGTACAAAGGAGTCGCCATGGGATGGATGTAGGTGTAAGGTTGAAGTATAGATGTGAATAAACCAATAACACCATCAATGATATGTGATTCCCTCGATGAGTCTTTGTGAGCTGAATCACCATGAGGTGCATCTGGAAAAATGGTGTATAGGTAAACTGACTAGGAGTAGATCAAGTCAAATTATTGGGCTATGAGGATAGCCTCTTCTTCCATTTTTGGGAATTCAAAGGCGACATCCTTAGTGATTGCAGGAATCAATGACTTTAAAAACTAGTCAATGAATATCCTATATTCTAGCTTGGTTTTGCATAGACTATGATGTCTATTACATTCATGGATGTGCTTAGTGATATGGGTAGTAGTATTTTGGTGATAAGACAAAAGGATCTCTACATCAACATCGTATCGTATGGGCTGCTGAAAGAACTGTAAGAATGTGGAGCCAAGCGATGCGAAGGTGGAGTGGGTTCCATGTGGTTGGTCAATGTACCACTTGGAGGAAATGCTCGTGAAGGTCCTCTATAGGAGACATAGTCTAATTGATTCATTGACTATGGAGTTAAAAGAACACCATAAGTGGAAAGACATGATGTGGTTCTCAGGATCTTCAATGGCCTTCCCCTCCAATTTATGGATATCTAAAGGGAGTTTTGTAGGCATAGGTGGCCTGTAGGATTATGTCTAATGGGATCGTTGGTCAATCATGTCAGATCAGGAAGGTTTATACTAGACATAAAGGGAAGACTCGCAGTTGTGGGCACTCCATTTGGAGGTAAGGCCAATTGAGGGTTCCTTGAAAGAGGGTTCCTGACAAGTGGATTTCCTACATGAGGATTGTTGGAGTAAGGGTTTCCCATCAAAAAATACCCTGTGTATGGGTTCCCCATTATGACATGCCCAGCAAGTGGATTGTCGATGGGGGGATTTCTAGAAGGGTGGCTCCTGGAGGTGGGTTTATTATGGGATTATTCCCCATAGGTGGGTTCCCAATGGGATGGTTCCTAGTAGGTAGGTTCTTGATGGGAGGGTTCCCAGTCGGTCTATTCCCAATTGGCAAAGGTCCACTACTATACAATGGTATGTGACCATCCATGGGGTTGTGTGGGGGTGAAGGATATGAGTAGTAGGGATTAGTCTTGAATGTGAATATCTCGAAAATGGAAATCGGAGAAAGAAAACGATGTCGACTAGAGGTGAAGCGAATCAATCTAATGAATTGAATTATGTTAACTTCCCCCAAAGCATGCAAGAGTACCTTAGAGGATAAATTATGGTGGAGTGGCCTAAGTGCGATAAAGGGCTATGAAAAAGCACAAAAATCCAACTATAGTCATGTGTACAGAAGGAGATCTCTTAACAAAATCCACACTCGGGCCAACAACACACTCTAAAATTATACTGCAATCTTGTGTCACAACAAGCGAGTATCAAAAACTAGCCAGAATGTCAACAAGCAATCACTACTTAGAAACAAAAAGACTCACTAACCTATGAGGTATGATAGCATGCAAACACCTAACTAAAGAGTTAGAAGCCCTCGCAAACGGTATCCTCTACAGGGTGATGAAATATGAGTCAAATAATATGACCTAGAAGACCAATAATGGCTATGGGATATCCCCCTACCAAGAGGGATCCCGAATAAAATATCCCTAGAAGAATGGTAACTAGGATACCTCATTCTTGATATGTCCAAGTAGGTGAATCTGTCACTTCATCCTTTGACCGTTGCACCCACAGTAAGGTGGCCTAGAAATGCAATGAGGAATATGACTATGTATCTTTCAATACATAGTGGAGTGCATCATTCCACCCAGACTTGTGAAAGAAGTCTTGTGACTTCAACCCTCCTAAGGGAGAGTCCTACCCAGCAAATTGGTTGTAACCGTGTCAACAAATACCGGGGGATTTTTCCACCCTAAGAATCAACAGGTATGTCTCAAATGTGAATGGAAAAAGGGGATTATTTGGATGCCCTAAGTTCCCTACCTATATACAATATTGTTTTTAGTCCCTAAGTGGTGTTATATGTGTGTTCAATTAAGTAAATTTTAGGCTAACTTTGATATTAGGGAGTGAGTGGGTACACAAGTGGTGTGAACAATCTTATTTTGTGTTGAAAATAAATAATTGTTGAAAGTAGATGTTGAAATAAATAATTGAAACTGAAAATCAATGGTAATAACTAGCTAACTATTTTGCAAATAACACCAAGCAATAACTACTTATCAATGAAATGTTCATCTATTGCTAAAGCCAATCAATAAAACAAACCATGAAAAAACAGTCACTCATAGGAATGCAATTAGCCAAAAAAGGGGACTGGAAGCCGTCGCAACCAAAAAACAAACAGTCAAACTAAATAGATCGAGGGTTTTATCAGTGAATTCGGATGTCTCTAAATCAGTCCCAAAGTGCTTCTGCCTGAGGAACAGAAGTGTTCTAGGGCACACCGTTCCCAGAAATAGAAGCGGAACAAAAAATAGTTGAACCAAGAGAAAGGCGTTCTTAACAGGGAGAAAGGAGCACCTTGGAGTGCCTTTAACTAGGAAAAAGGAGCTCTCGCGAGTGCCATTAACTGGCATATAGGTGTGCTCTAGACCAGAAGGTGAAAAAAAATTTAAAATAACTAAGGGAGAGGTTGAGCAGGGGGTTTGAGGGACGAGGTAACTCGGTTTTGTATGCCAGAGCTCAAGTAGGAGGCTAGCAGAGCTGAAAAAACATGAAAACTAATAGATATAATCAAGCAAGAACTACGTAACAAAACACAATCAAACAAATAGTGAAAATTACCATGGATCCTTGAGGATCGACCCGGTATGGTCTCCATTTCGGTTGTCAATGCTTTCCCACTCCAACAGGTGAAAAGTGGGGCTCTACTGGCTTAAATACTAGCCAAGGTAGAAGGCACACGAGATATTTTCTCCCACAGCTGTAGTGTGTTATAGAGTGTGGTAACAATAGGTAAAAACCAGTAAAAATGTGAACTGAACTATGCAATAAGGAATATAAGCTAAAGTACCAACACTCATGAGTCGTAAATGAAAAAGTAGGAAATGTAAATGTTTCACCATAAAAAATGTGTAGTAAAGTAAAACAATGAAAAGTAACAGTAAAAGGTGACTATAAATGTGAAACAATGAGAATATAAACCTAGGATAGTAAAACTATAACACATTCATGTAACATGCAATAGAAACAAATTGTTTTACTTTCATTATTTGGTCCCTTGAGTTACCTTAATGTCAATGGGCCCTTGCAATTGCACGGTGGACTGTGCTCCTAGTCTTCAAACGTCATTGGTGCTCCACTTCGAGACTCTATGGGTGTCGAACTCAACAAGAGTTCCAAACTCAAACAGTTGCTAGGGTTGTCTGGAGTGAAACTGGCAGAGTGTCGATAAGGATAGGTGAACTTATCCAAATGGGGGCCTGTACCCCTCCTTTTATGGTGATAATGGTATGTTTTCCTTAGGTTTTGGGGAAAACCGTGGTATTGGCATGGTGTTTTGTGAGTTTCCCACTCCTTTTGGATTTTGAATTCTTTCCCCATTTTATTTTTATTTTTTCTTTTTCTTTTTTATTTTTTGGGAAATATTTATGTGAGAACTATATGGTTGTGCCAATATGACTATGTAGTTCAATATTTGTAGGTTGGTGTAGGCCTAACTTTAGGAAAATGGGTATAAGAATGAGATGACCAAAGGTAGTGAGCTTAGCGAAGGATTTTGTGGTGTTATCATCGACGAAAAGAAATAAACATATACAAAAACATTGCTAAGTACTAATCTTATTTTTCAAATGAATTTTGTGTGCTCTTAATTGAAAATACACAAATATAGTCTCTTTCAATTTCAATGTCAATGCAATCTTTCCAATAATTTCTAAACTAATGCAAGTGAAAATGCAAATGATCCAAGCAAAAGTGCAAGTGCACACATAAACATGCAAAGTGAAAATGCTTATGCAAAATGCAAATATTTTTGTATTTTCAATATAATAAAATGAAAATGCAAGCTAGAACCATAAACTTCTTAGATTTTACAACAAGTACAAGAAGACCAAGCAATTAAGACACTCAGAAGTCATGACTCAATCAAACAAAACATACTCCTAATGAAGAAATTACAAGAAACAAATTTACCTAAAAACTAAAAATAAGAGACGTTTCAGTCAATATAAATGCAACTAATAGACAACGTAGAGACCCACGAACACTCAGCAACACTCATAATTCACCCAGTAAGCATTCCAATCAAGAAACAAGGCAAAATTTGAAATGTACATGACTATTACGCAAACAACATTGTATGTACACAAGTCAAACACAGTCAGACTACGTATGTATGTGACTATCAAAACTTTGACCTTCTTATAGCAAGTAAAAGAGTTAAAAATGAGAGTTAAGCCAAACCACTCAAGAAAACGGTGTAACACTTAATTTCAAGCTACCAATGACACATAAACTCAAGGAAATAGAGAGAAATAGAAGAGAAAATGCACCCAAAAAAACCAAAAAAGAGAGAAATTCCCTACTAGAGTCGTCGATTCTATTACGAAGAAAAGCTTCATATGGCTTGGGGTAGAACCACAACAGACGGAGTGACACCAAAAATCAACCAAATTCTCAAGCATGCTATATAAATGGGAAATGCTAACAACAAAAGGATAATATCCTTACCTCAACTGGATGTTCGACGAAGACCGCCATTGAGCTCACAGTGCAATGTTCTTTACCTGTAACCTGTCCTCAACAACCAAGACATACGAGAATAGAAAATATATATGAATTGTTAGCACCTAATCTAGCATAATCCATTTAACATATCAAGCAAATATACCCAAGGAATATAATATAAACATTTGCACATAAATTAGAAGAGAAAAGAGAATTTCTAATTATATAATGAACAGGAGTACATAGTGACAACCTTCTAATGAAAACTCATCAAAACCAAGAAACGAAGTTCCTCCACCTACGTCTCCACCACTTGAATCCTCCATGCAATGGAAAGCTCACAAGGTCAAGGAGTAATTGGGTTCCTCCTTCACAAGATAGGGAAGATCTTGGGAGATGAGCATAAGGGATTTCATTCTAAAAGGGATAAAGAGATGCAAACTCAAGGTATGGCAATGGGGAAAAATTTCTCCTCCAAAAGTGCTTCACAATGGCTCAATATATATCCCTCAATGGAGATGGAGGGTTGAATTCGATCCTTTCCCAGTATATGGAAGGCCAAGTATCACAACAGTCGGGACTTGGCAAGCAAACTTGAAATATTATTAATTTTAAGCACAAAACCTGATGTATGTGGGATGTAATGAAGCAAGATACATATATGTGAGTTGTAGTGTTGTTGACTTGCATGTATCAACAAAAATGTGATTTTTGGGATTTTAGTTGAGCAAGGGAGTTGTAATGAGTCTGTAGAGGGAAAAGGTATGCCATTAGGGCATGTTGCATGGGATGTGTCAAATCATGTTATAACATTTGTGGTGAACCAAGAGCTAAAAATTTACCACAGGTACTTTGTTTTGTCCTCTCCGCTCCCTCCAAGTTTCGCTATCTGAAACTTTGTAGGAAAACAATTATAGCGAAGATTCCAAGGTGACTAGTTTGGAGGGGCCGAACCCCAAGAAATATTGTCTTAACTTTGACCGAGTATATCTCCAAAATTATAGCGACATAAAAGCTGAAAATTGGAGACCAGTTAGATCCATATGTATTTTATGCTCCCTTAGATCCTAAGGTGATACCTAAAATAAGTTGGAGCAAAAATGGCCCGATTACTTCTTTGGAGAGAAAAACCCTAAAAAAATCTTCTCTTTTATCCCAAGAAAGAGCTCTGATACCACTTGTAAAATGCTTAACCACATAAATCCATAGGAAATATAGAAAATATAAGAAGAATAGATTAAATAGATAACAATGTTCACTTTCCTCTTCAAGGGGGAAACCTCCAAGAGCACTAGCTCCAATTACAATGACAATTCTTGACTTCACATACATATATTACTACTCTATATATAGTACTTGAATAGCCCAATTCTAACTAATTGTGCTCCCTTTATTAATGAGAGTCAGCCACCTAAGGACCTTTAATTAATAAAGAAGGTCATTTACATTAAACAACTACCCACTGACTAATTAATAGGAATTATGGCATTGTATATAGAAAAAGTAGGGTGGTTAGGGTAGGACCCTAATAGATACCATCAAGCACATATAGAAAAGGAGGATCACACGAAGACTAATTTTGTGAAAAAATGGAGTTCTTCTACCTACAATGTCATGTTGTTTGGACTAAAGAATGCACCAATTGTATTTTTCAGAATAGTGTTGGTCGCATTCAAAGAATTCATGTATAATTTCTTGGAAGTCTATCTGGATGACGGGACAGTATTTAGTTTGTTAAAGGATCACCTACGAGTCTTGAGACTCATTCTAAATTGTTGTATTCATATGCAAATCTCTATGAACCTAAAGAAGTGCATTTTTTCACCCTGTTTGGGATTATGTTGGGCCATGTAGTGTACAATGAAGGTCCACTCGTCAACTCAACAAAGATTGCAATCATAGTCAACACTTTAACCCCAACACATGTGAAAGGCTTACGTGCAACACTAGGACATACTAGATATTATAGGAAATTCATAAGGAACTATGTCAGTATTACAACAACACTAAATGGGAATTTTAGAAAAGAATAAGTATGAATGAATGCCAGAATGTCAACAAGCGTTGGACACACTAAAGGATTAATTGGTTATTGTACCCATTCTTATCTTTCCAAATTGGGCACACATGTTTCATGTGCATGTGGATGAGTCTCCTATCGCACTGGGAGCATTTTTAGCCCATCTAGGAGAATGAGACATCGATCATCCTGTTTCCTTTTCTAGCAAAAATTTATCTACCGCTAAGAAGAATTACACCACTACTAAGTGAGAAGGTTTTGCGATGGTGTATGCTCTACAAAAGTGCCTGCACTATTTCTTGAGGATTGCCTTCAAGTTTTTCATAGACCATTATGCTTTGACGTACTTAGTCAACTAGCCAATGTTGGGTGGGCACATCTGGCAATGGTTTCTCCTATTTCAATAATTTGAATTTGAAGTTGTTTTCAAGCCAAGAAATCACAATGTTGGTCTAGATCATCTGTCAAAAATTGAATCCGACAAGGAAGGAGGAAGTCTGGATGATAATCTCCTGGACACGCAATTGTTTCACATTGAGATTGTACCATATTAGTTCAATGAGATAGGAGCATTTATGGATTCTAGTCGCTCATTGGAAGAGTATATAGTTGCATAGTGCAAACTGTTGGTAACCCATAGTCCATATTTCGAGTTGATCACGGGACAACTCTACGAATTGGGGGCAGATAGTATACTACGTAGGTGTGTCCTAGAACATGAACAATTGTTTCTCATGTGATAAGTACATGAAGCCATTGCAAGGGGACACTATGCAAGGAAGGTTGTTGCACGCAATACTATCATGGAATTCACTGTTTCAAGAAGCTAATATGTATTGTAAACAATGTGATGTTTTCTAGTGAATGGGAAAGTCATTGCACAGGGATGAGATGCACATCTTCCCTTTCACTATGACTGAACCATTTAAGAAATGGGTGATTAATTTTGTGGGTCCCATTAACCCACCAACACGTAGAACCGGCGATGGATATATCATCACTACAACATAATACCTAACAATATGGTCAAAGCTTGCACTAGTGAAAGGTTGTACCTCAATACAGAAACGTGATTCATCTTCAAACATATCATCACCAGATTTAAATGATCAAAGGTGTTGATGAGTTATCAGGGAACCCATTTCCTGAATTCCACTATCCACACACTCATAGAAGAGTTTATGATACACCACCAAAAAAGCACCCTATATCATCTTCAAGCTAATGGTACAATGGAAGCATTTAAAAAGACATTGGAGCAGGAACTTACTAAGGTATGCAATGTATAGCATGATGGTTAGGATCACACATTCCAACAATATCGTGGGCATAAGGGACAACATGTAAGAGGCTCATGAATGAGATCTCGTTTTGATTGGTTTATGGGAAGAAAGTTGTGATGCCACTATATTATGTTGTCCCTAGCTTATGCATAGTGTTAGCTACGAAGATGGCAGATGATGAATCAATTGAACACGTACTAGAGGATATGATAAAAGTTGGAAGAATACCAGTACATCCAAGTCATGGAAAAGCAGTAACAGAAATCCTTGCATGACAGAAACATCAAGAGCAAGACCCTAGAACCTAACCTGCTAGTGCTAATGTATGATAATAAATTTCTAAAGAACCTAGGCAAGCTTAACATGAGATGGTTGGGTACATTTAGGATCGTGTTCATCAATGAAGCAGGTCCAACAAAGCTAGACACCTTAGCGAGAAAACATATGAAGGGATTTGTCTATGGAAGTTTCCTTAAGCCCTACTATCGTCCACATGGGCAAGAACACTTGTAAGATAATTGACAAAAAAGGGACAAAAAGTATATTTAGTTTTCACTAGAATCTGTAGTTTCAATTTTAGTCATGCTGTCATAGGTTTAGTTCCATCCTAGTTAACATAGCATCGGATGAAAAGGTCAAGTGTCGGTTTAAATGGTAAGAATTTGGTAGTGTCAATATTAAATGTTAGAATCAAGAAGCATTAAATTAGTAATTGAAGCATGCAAAAAGTTTCCAATTCAACATAACAATGCATTTTAGACAATAATGCGCCAACCATCCATCATACAGCTAATCAGTCAACGTTCATCATGTCGCCATTCATTAAAATGCTAGTTGCTTAATTATCAACTCGGTATTCATCAAGTCATCATGCACCCATTCATTAGGCATCATTCCACTAGTCGTACCACACCCGTCAATCGCAACCATCTTTGATAGATTTAGAAAGATCCGTAAAGGACAATGTCATTAAAAGAAAGTAATTCATTAAACCATTGCTCAAAATGGTAACAGCACAAAGGACAGGGAAAATTTGATGTCAATCCCAAAGATATATCCCGCACAAAGGAAGCTGGAGGTGCACAAAAAGAAGGTAGCCCACATGAATGAAGTTGGCAGCACATAGAAGTAGAGAGAGTCTGTGCCAATTTGCTCATCCTATTTAGCATTCAAGCGCAAAAGAAAAGGAGTCTACACATAGTTGTCAATCTCATCCATCATTGCCTTAAACTCAAGAGGTGCCCAGTGGGAGAGAAGTAAAGATGGTAGGTTATCATGTTTGTCACACATGGCTATAAGAGAAGTCAAGGGCGAGGAAAAAGGCATCAGTGTGTTGAGTAAGTGAAGGGAGAAGGAAGAACTGTCGAGTGAATTGTGCCAAGATAATTGAGTCGTAAGGAGGGCTAGTTCGCTGAAGAGTAAGCGCACGAGCATGGAAGTTACACTAGTGGAAAAGAACGGTTGCACAAAGACCAAAGTTGTTAAGGAATAGATGATGTCGGAGGTACCAATTCCGACAAAGGTGGAGATTAAGGGACCTTTGCTGGGCAAGGTACCCTTTCTAATATATTCTGACTTTAACATCCTGAACAACACACAATTTCGTGAGTTAGCTATGGATAGATATACTAAAGTGAAGTGCACTACTAAAGGACAAGAAAGTGTGAATCCTTAATCCTAGGCGCAGTTGCCCCATCAATCGACAATTATGATCCAAATGGGAATACCACACTTTGGGAGGAGTGAGGCATTCAACTCTTGCATGTGTTTCCCTCTTAGACGCCTTAAGGATATACCTCTAACTTGATAATAAGTACGATATCATGGATACATTGATTCGGTTGGTCTCTGTGTTGCAGTCTGTCAGACTCAGGGTTCAACTTAAACGACCAACAAAAACTCCATAGGAATCGGCATTTTCAATACTCTGCAAGCAAAGTAGGGTCTCACTCGAGATGCACGCAGGAAATTACACAGAAACCTGAATCAGGGTTGCACATGAAGGGATGGTCTCTTTCTACTCAACATCTTAACCATCCTTTATTCGGATTAGGCATAAATATCATTATCGCAACTTACATTCATTCATTTAACTACTAAGCATTCATCATAAATCCTGACATAAATATAATGTGTAAAAACACATCAGAGACAACGAATTCATTATATTATTGGAAAATCTTAGCTACAAAATACATGGTTACATTACTCAGCTCAACAACTTAATACTTCTTCAAATATCACAACAGACAACATTGCTAACAATGCTGAGTACATCCAAACTCAGATTATCAGTCCAAAACTCACATAACCAAAACTTAGACTCTCTTGACACCATCAATATTGACTTCCACATTGGTCATCCTCCCAATAGGGAATACCTTGTATTGGTTAGCTAGCCAAAGTTGGTATGGCAACTCCATTTTAGATTATGGGAAAGCGTAATTATCTTGTGCACATTGTTAATCGAATGCCTTCTCTTGTGGTTCAAGGTTTGATTCCCTATGAGAAATCATATGGAAACAAACCATTAATTTCACATTTCAAGGATTGTGTCTCTGTATGGACCAATACTGCTACAAAAAGTGAAACATCTCAAAACCACTTTGGTAGGGTGCAAACACATTATACATCCTAATAAGAACTATATACTCACAACGAGAAATCTAGCCTCAAGAATCTATTTTTTGTGTCAAAAATACCTAATTCAACCTTCAAATTGAAAAGTGATGCTACCATTAGCATGATTTTTTCTTTCAAAGTTAAAAATACAACCATTACCTTAAAAACACATATTGTTGTTAACAATAGCCTTAAAATAAACCCTTGAATAGAAAACTAATGCTATTATTAGCACATTGGTTTTTTTCAAAGTCCAAAATTATAACTTGTTTGAAAGTGCAGACTTAACAATTACTACCATTGGTAGAAAAATCTTAAAATCATCCTCTAAATCAAAAAATCATGCTAACATGGCCCATGAGATTAGAGCAATTGGTAATGAGTCAATGAGATGAGAAGTTGTAAATGGAAGGTCACAAAGTTCAAATCGTCTGTGGACGCTAGCTTACAAAAAAAATTGTGTTAAACATTGCAACAATTTTCAAGCCATGGCCTTCAAAAATAGGGCCCCCCCTCTTAGTCGCCATGACACCCCGCTCGCCCTATTTTTCACATTTTTTTATGAAGGTTTTTTAGATAAATTTTATAATTAAAATAAAGTTATTCTATTACAAAAGTAAATTTTTTATTAAAAAATATTTTTTAACTAAAAATATGAAAATTGTATAAAAAACTGAAAATTTTTATTTAAAAAAATAAGTTTTTTATTTAAAAACTTAAATTTTATAAATTTAAAAAAAATAATGAAAAAATCAATTTTTTTTTAAATAATAAGATACATCAAGCAAAACATTACAAATTAAAAGGAAAAAAAACAAATAAAATTTTAAAAACAATTAAAAAACGTTACAAATTAAAAGAAAAAAAAGCAAATAAAATTTTAAAAACAATTAAAAAACATTACAAATAATAATATAATAAATTTTTTACTTATTTAAAACAAAACAAAAAAACAATTTGAACAATAAACACAAACCACCCCCAATTTGCAACCTCCTCACCCCTCCCCTACACCCTCATCCACCTCCCTCCTACTCTCTTCCCCCATCCACGCCCCCTTTCCTCCCCTCGCCTCCTCTGACCCTCTCGCCCACCCACTCCACAGCCCCCTCACCCCTCAACCGCACCCTCACACATCCCCCACCCCCTCCCACTCTCACTCCGTACCCCTTCCCTCCCTCCTACGATGCTGAGTCGTTGCTCGATGGGCATTGTGGGGGGATCCCCATGGGCGCCCATCAAGCAACGGCTCGATGCCTAGCATCGAGTTATTGCTCAATGGGCACTGCAAGATGGAGAGCGATACGAAGCGGGAGAAGGAGGGGTACGGAGCGGGAGGGGAGGATGGAGGGGGGAGGAGAGGGGGCGGGTGCAGGTGAGGGGTGAGGGGGTTGGGGAGTGCCCTAGTTTGCTTGTTTTTTTTGTTTTGTTTTTCAAAATGTTCTTTTTTATATTTTCTATTTTTTTTAATTTTTTTAAATGTTTGTTGGTTGTATTGTTTTTTTAATTTTTTTGATTTGTAATGCTTTTAATTGTTTTTTTTATTTGATTTTTTTAATATGTTTTTATTTTATAAATTATTAATATTTATTTTTTTTAATAAAAGATCATATTTTAATATTAAAAAATAAATGTGTTTAAACAAAATGATTTTTAATAAAGATATTTTTTTTATTAATTTTTCATTTTTTTTAATTGTCAATTTTTACTAGCTCACACCCAAAAATCCAACATAGTTGAAGGTTGGTGTGGTCTAAGCCACGTGCGGTTTCTAGGTGATTTTGACGGCTTAGATACCCCTAGGTTGTGGTTACTTAGCCAATGGATGGTGAAAATGCACTAGCCCCAAGTGCCCAACATTTCTTACAATCAAAAAAATTCATTTTAATTATTATTATTAATGTTTTTTATGTTTTTTTAATTTATTTGTAATTGAAATTTTTAAAAAAAATTGGCATTGTTATATGTTTTTCAAATTTTAATAAATAGTTTCAAAAAAATTATTGTTAATTTTGTTAATTAAAAAAAATCAAATGTATGTATATTTTTTTTAATTTTTAAGTTTGTTTGAAAAACATTATTGTACACTTTTAATTAATATTGGTCATTTTTTATGTGAACAAACAAAAACAACCAATGGGTTTCCAAAAATTTGTAATTTTGTCCTCGAAAAAAAATAGTATGCTACTAGTAGCACCACTTTTCAGTTTAGGGGTTTAAAAATAGCCACTAAATGCAACCTATAAAAAACGAGAACTATTTAGAGTTCTCGTCAGATTGTATAATGTGTTTACTATGAAACTTTCAAAGGGTATTGCCTACATGATCTCTCCACTCATCAAGTGCTTGAACCTAGAGATGTTGTATTTGTCGAAATTCCAAGTGAATATCAGCTAAGATCTTTCCCTCTACTTCTTACAAATGAGTCCTAACATGTTTTAGTGGATCTATCCCATGTACATCATGATGTCAGTTGTCTTTCTGCATCTAAGGGTGCTTCCTTTAGCATTCTTATAGTAACTAGGTAGACAATTGAGATTGGTAAGAATTTTATTGACAAATAGTTGGTGTCCAACCCCACAAAAATATCTTCTATATAGGATGTTCCTTCTAGCACTCCCAATGGATGAGTAATTTTCTATGGCATTGTTGTAATACATGAACAAATCAATGATGTTCATGAAGCACACAACTTAAGCAATCCATATATTCTAACTACTCTTACTTTGAATATATGTTCACCTAAGTGGGCCATATCCACATTTGTCAATGTTGTGAGTTTTCTTGCAATCCCATCAAATCACCATCAAGAGTCTTCCTTGCCAAAAGGTCTTACCACTATGGCCAATAAGATGCAAGTGTTCATAACCAAAGTTTTGTTACCAATGACCCTGTTGGTTACCTCGAGCAACATAATATAGTGCTCACGAAGGGAAATGATGTGTCATGATTCCTCTATGTGCACCATGTTCAACATTACGAGGAGGATATAAATATTTATGATGCAATGTCTTCTCTCTGCAACCCTTTGTTCAACTTAAAGGGCGAGTGTTAAAGTTAAGCGTGGAATCTTCATATTTGGCCACCATCAATGTTATTTGTGTTGATGAAATTGTCATTGATGCCAACATGGTATTGATGTCATTGATGCCACCATTTTGCTGAAGGTGTTGAAGACCCAGCTAAATCCAGCTAATGATGCAGAAGACCCTAGAGATGGTCTTGAAAGTTCTAGTAGACGTTGAGGAAGCTTTTAGAACCTTGAAGAAATTGTGAAGGCAAGGTTGATTTGGCACAAGAAAGTTGTGATGCAGGAAAGGCAGATGATCTCTGTTCTCGCCATGACATAGCATACATCCCACTCTGTTCAGTTAATTGAGTTCACTATGATGCAGAAAAAGTTTATCAGGCTATTGCAGAGGTACTTGGGACAGGCATTGAGGATTGAAGTACAGTCACAAGATGGATTGTGTAATGTTTTTTATCCCTCATATTTCCCAGTTAAAAATTATGAGATTTGGACAGTCATGATGAAAAATAGGCCGAACCAGATCAAGGAATCTATGAGGCCATGTCAAAAACTCAGAAAGATAACTTATTAAAAAGAATAATGCAACAACATTGTGTCCCATACAAGAAGCTATGTATGAGAGCATTTTGCCTAAAATTTGCAACAGCCAAAGAGGCTTGGGATATTTCTGAGCATGAATTTTGGTGTAAGGGGGAGCAGTGGTTTTAACTATGATTATGTTATGCAATCTTCAGAAGCATAGAAGGAAAGAGAAATCAACCAATAGCTGAAAAGAAAAATGAGGATGATGAAGACTGCAACTTTATTGCAGAATTTGACAACGTTTTAGTTCAAGATGAAAGCATCCAAGATGATGCACAAGTTGAAGGAAATGATAGCATTACTGGTTTTGATGCTGAATTGAAGCTCACAGAAGACTGGCTTGAAAAGCCAAACTATGTAGAAGTGGATTGCACTATAACTGCAGGTGCCAGAAGTTTAGCTTAAGGCAACACTTAAATTGCAACAGAGATCGAAAATCCGAATAATGAAGATAGTGTTTATGATGGCATTGACGCTGAAGCAAAGGCTAAAATACATAAAGTATTATGTATTGAAGAAATGACAAGTCCCATAAAATAAATTTCTTTTCATAAAAAAAAGTTATTATATTCAAGTCGGCCCCTATATAAATTTTTCATTAAAAATTGGATGTCGGCTCATATTTAATTTGAATTTTTTATTAGCAGGTCGGCCCTTTATTTAAGGAAGAAAAACAATATATATACCCTCACGTCTTTTTCATTTTGTGGGTGAGACGGTCTTGGAAGAGCTCTGCGTTTTTTTTGGAGAGAACAGAAGTTCGGGGGTGTCTGAGGCAGCGAGGGTGCAGTATACTGAGAAATAAGTTCGTGGTTAGCCTGAGGAATTTCGTGACAGTATTGGAGCAGCAGAAAGATTAATTTTTTCATCTTGCTATGTGACAGTCCAATCTTGGACAGATCTTGGGGTTTATCACAGCCTGATACACATTTCACTCAGCCATCGGACTTCATGCTTAGAGCTTGCTTGGAAAAAATTTGCTTTGATTCGTGGGAGATAAGAGAAGTGTTCTGACGGGGTGTAAAGACTGAAGACTGCTCTATCTTAACTGCTACTGCGTTGAAGTGTTCTGCAAGCTGCCTCTCCATCACTTGTTCAAATGAATACTTCATTGATTCTTTGCGTGATTTTTTCTGGCAGAAACCTTAACTCTTGTTGCGACCTCTCTCCTGAGATTGTTCCTTGGCTGCATGCAACTGTATGGTGAAAGAAGATGTTTGAATCCTTGTTGCGGTGATCGTGGATCTAACACGTGACATAACGAGTTCCATAACTTGTCTGTGGACAGCGTTGAGATTCCACCAGCACTAACATCATAGTTCAGATGAGCAGAATATGGGCATTTTGATAGCTTGGAGCATCCAGATAACTACGAACACGTTCTAGATGGCGACAATATCTATTATAAGGATAAGGGAAACGTTGATTTTTCTGTAGAGTATATTGCTTTTTGAGCTGCTAAGTGTTGATCACTACTGAAGTTGAAATGTTTTAGTGCTATCGTGACAACACGGACAGCATGGGCCTACATTGAAGACCATGGTATGTTGTTGTAGCTGTGTGGATTATTGCATTGGGTTGAAGACTGACACGTTGCTTTTATTGAGTTGATGCTGAGAGAAATATTATTGTTGCTACATGAGAGTCATTCCTGCACGTAGCACGTTGCACTCCTACATTCAGTTCTGGAAGGTTTTCTCCATTTGTTTTTGGTAGCGCTCCTTCATTTGTTTCTGGAAGTACACTTGGATCCGGGAGTTCTCCCTCATTCAGTTGAAGGAGCTCCTCACTTGGTCTATTCGGTGTTGGTTTGGTTGCTCCAGTTGATATGGTGGTATCCGCTGGAAACACTGCGACCTTCTACCTCTTGATGTATTGTTTGCATTAATGCATTGGAGTGTTTTAAATCTCTGCGTGAAGAATCCAGCAAGGATACCTTCTACAAATTGTGTCTACTTAGGGCTAAAACAATAACAAGCAATATGGTGAGTTATGCATCATTAATTTTTGATGCCTCGTAACTGCAAAAGGCTGATGAAATAGGGGGTTTGTTCAGACCCTTGACTCTATGAAGAGGCGAATATGTGGAGGAAAATTCTGCTTGCCACCTGAACGAGAGTTCTCTTGTAGCTGAGCTAAGTATTGTGTGACCTCTCCTCCATAATACAATGAACCAGTGACTTTAGATCGTCCTGCATTCAGTCCAAGTTTCTCAGCAGTTGTGCATGATTCTGTATTTGATGGCAAAGTGAAGATAATGCTCAGTCTGAGTTTGATATTTACAAACAGGCTGAAGTCTTTATTTCCTATTGAAGATTGATGGAACAGTATTAGAAATTGATAGTGTATGATGACAGTCCTGAAGTTTTGTTTGTGAAAGACCATACACAGTCTGATTTTCAGAAGCACATTCTCAGTTGGTATACACAGTACTAGGTTGTCATATGTTTTGATGTTTGGCAGCAAGGGAAGAGGTGTGGTGAGCAGAGTTTGTCTGCTTAAAATGGAGATCAAGTCTGAGAGAATACACTGTCCAAGTTTGAACTTTTGATTGAGTTCCTTCGAAGCATACACACAGTCTGAATTGATGTCAAGGTTGAATTTGACTATGAGCAGCAGTAGAGAAAGATAAAACACAAGTGCAGATTTATATGATGCTGACAGCAGCATAATGTATGCATGGTTATGATCAGAATGATGTGCCTGACAGTATGATGATGTGAGCAGCAGGGATGATGAGTCTTGATGATGACCAGCAACAAAGATGGCATGGACAAAACGTTTCTTCATAGTCAACTCCTTCCTTCTGTGCATAGCCTTTTGCTACAAGCCTCGC
Source organism: Pseudotsuga menziesii (assembly GCA_001517045.1). Taxonomy (NCBI): domain Eukaryota; kingdom Viridiplantae; phylum Streptophyta; class Pinopsida; order Pinales; family Pinaceae; genus Pseudotsuga; species Pseudotsuga menziesii. Next base: position 122,752 of record LPNX010734927.1, read on the forward strand.
TTTGTGCTTGTCAAGTGAGCCATCTGATTTGTATTTGTTCTTGTACACCCACTTGCAGCCAATTGGTTTGGTTCCAACTGGAGGGTCAACCAGCTTCCAAGTTCCATTCTTCATGAGTGCATCATACTCATTCTGCATAGCTTCTTTCCACTCAACTCGAGTAGAAGCTTCTTCAAAGGAAGTTGGTTCAAAGTTAGCAGATAAATTAAATTTACAATCAAATGATACATCCATGTCATCACCTGAATTATCTGCTTCTCCTCCATCTTCATGTCTTTTTGAACTTCTCGTTCCCGTCTTTCCAACTTCATCCGGATGGACACTTTCAAGTGTCTTTGTGGCCCATTTAGGAATCTTCCGTGATGGTCCTAGTTGATCAGCTGGTGGTGCTTCATTTCCGTCAAGGTTGAGTCTTCCAAGTCTCTCAATCACATCATCCAGTTGAATCTCTTGTTTAGGTGAAGTAGCAGGAACTTCTTCATGCGGGGTAGTTGGTGCTTCATATGGAAATTCCAAAGGTTGATCCAGAATAGGAATCCCCCCTTCAAGGTTTGGAATTCCATATTCATTTTCAGAATATTTCTTTGGATGAGGATATTTTTCCAACTGATCAAGCTGTCTCTCAATGGACTAGTCATTTTTATTAGTCTCAAGAAAAATGACATCTATGGAAATAACAAATTTCTTGTTTACCTCATCATACAGACAGTATGCCTTGGAGTTTTCTTCGTACCCCAGGAAAATGCATTTTCTGCTTTGAGCACCAAGCTTGTTTCTTTGCTCCTTTGGAATCAAGGCATAACAGGTGGAACCAAAAACTCTGAGATGCCTGACTGAAGGGAGATGGCCAAACCACATTTCATGTGGAGTCTTGTTATCAAGAGCATTTGAGGGACTTCTGTTTCTCAAATAGGCTGCACATTTCACTGCATCACCCCAAAACAATAGTTTTACATTCTTAAAAAACATCATTGAGCGTACCATATTCATTATGGTTCTGTTCATTCTTTCTGCTACACCGTTTTGTTGAGGATTGTAGGGAACTATAGTCTGATGTGCAATTCCATGTTGGCGAAGATAATCTTCAAAAGCATTTGAAGTGTATTCTTTCCCATTGTCAGTACGAAGTGTACCAATTTTAGATTGTGCTTGTTCTTCTATCAAGGCATGAAAGTCCTTGAATGTTTGAAATGCTTCTGATTTTGTCTTTAATGAGTAAATCCAGCACATTCTTGAGTAGTCATCAACAAAGGTCATAAAATACTTATTTCCATTGGCAGAAGGAGTTGGCATTGGGCCACATAAATCAGAATGCACTAATTCTAATTTCCTACTTACTCTGAAATTAGATTCTTGGAATGGCAGCTTACTGTGTTTCCCTAATATACATGCATCATATTTGCTCTTCTCTTTGGGAATGGTGGGCAAACCAAATACACCATTATTTCTCAACAAACGAAGACTGTTATAATTCAGATGACCAAATCTTGCATGCCACAACAAACTTGATGACAAATTACCTTCTCCATGCTGAAAGAGGTAGGCATAGTTCTGAACCCTTGCAGATGAACCCTTTAGCTTCAGCAGCTTCCCATTTTCGTATCCAGTCATGATGACTTGGTTGTCATGGGACTTTCTTATTTCTACGATTCCATCAAACATGTGGATGGAATGGCCTTGCTGTCGAATCTACACCAAGGACAGCAGGCTTCTCTGCAACTCTGGAAGATAAAGAACATTCTTCAACAAGAAATCAGGGAATCCAGGCATCTTCAGCCGAATGGTGCCCATTCCCTTTGGTTTAAGACTTGACTTATCTGCAAAGTAAACTATGCCATTTATTGTTTCATTAAGTTCTTCAAAACAGTCTTTTCTAAAAGTCATGTGTGATGTTGCACCAATATCAAGTAGCCAACAATCTGTGTAAGATGAAAGTGAAATCATTTCATTAATACCAAGATTACAATGTGCAACAATACAATGAGCAGAATCTGAAGATTTACTAGTATCTTTGTTCTTATTGTCATCTTTCTTCTGGTTATGTCTGTCTTTGATGGAGTCCCACGAAGCCCAACACTTATCTGCTGTGTGTCCAATCTTTCCACATCGCTTGCACTTCAAATCTGATCTTTTGCTGGAGTTGTTTCTGCCTCCTCTACCTCTGAAGTTTGTTCTTCCTCTGCCTCTCTTGTTGCTTTCTCCTTTAGGATGATCTTTGGATTGGTCTTTGGTGTGGTTCTTTGCTTTTTGAGCAAAGCAAAGTGATTCTCCAGAATGCTCGGTTGTCTTCTTACCAAAAGCTTTCTCTCTGTCAGCTATCTTCTCTACCAGGGTGTCAAATGTCAGTGATTTGAACTTGTCACTTGCTTGCAATGACTCAAGATAGTTGGAGTGAGAAGGATACAAAGATTTTACAAATGCTGCAAGGGGATTATCTGGTTTCATACCAGAGGCTTGAATCTTGTGCATGATAGCTTTGATTTCAGAGGCAAGTAACATGGGATCATTGTCTTTTACTTCTAAACTGAATAGTTTTAGCATTAGTTGAATAACTTCCATTTCAGAGTGTGAATCATACAGATCTTTTAACGTTTTTAGTGCTTCAAAACATGACTTTGCAGGCAATATGTGCTGGCTCACCTCTTCACTGACCGTGGCAGTGATTACCGCTAAAGCTTTCTTGTCTTTTGTTTTCCAAATGGCCTTCTCTTTCTCGGATTCTGGAGGTCCTGGGTCTCTGGTTATGGGCTTTCCAGCTTATGTCTCTATTGTGGTGCCTTCGCAAATACCGTCCCAAAGGTCATTGTAGATGAAGGCAGATTTGATCTTCCTCCACCATTCTGGATAAGTGTCTTTGCCAGTGAGAGTGGCACCAACTACAGATGCTATAGATTGCATCTTCTGTGATTGAATCTGCAACTAAAACAATAGGAGAAAAAGAAGAAAGCTGCAGGTCTAAGTCTCTTCCACCTTCCTCAAGCTTTACAACAATGTCAATGTCTCTGCTATTGTCATACAAACTTTGAAATACAAACTTAATACACAGTCACAAGCTCATCAACTATCACAAGCTCATCAAATACACAGCAAAGAAATCGCATGCAGTTCTTCAATGCACGCTACAAAACCTTCATTTGTTCAAGCTTCACTTAAATGTTGTAATATCGATACCAAAACTCAACGAAATCCACACATTAAAAACACAGTTACGTTGGATCGCAGTTCTGATGGGATGATGGAGGCCACAGCTCTCCAAATGTAGTGGAGCTCTTTAAATGGAGGTCGCAACACTTTTAAATGGAGGCCACAACGCTTTTGTATCATGCAGTCAATACCAACATCATTGCAGCTTTATCCACACAGCCGTATCAAGGGAGATTTCACTTCTTGTATCACGCAACTTCACCCCGAACACAATGCAACAATTGTCCTCAACTCACAGCAACAATATTCAGTTCACAATCCACGATACACGAAATACGGTAGTCTTCACTCACGATATGCGCCAGTCTCCAACACAACACCAAAGAGCACCAAAGAGTTCAATGTTGAAAAATTAGGGTTTCAGTACAACTCCTTCACAAAAAATGCAACATTGCAGCAAAGGGAGCCCGCAAAAAATTAGGGTTTACGTCGGTGGCAGACTGGGTGGTGATTTACAAGAATAGAGGGCGATGGAGTGGATCTCTACCGCTTCTCCCCATGCGAAGAGAAATGAATTCTTCAATGGAGGAGTCTCTACCAAATGATAAACAAAAACGCAGCACAAAAATTCAACGTGAAGGAATGTGATTCATAACACAACAATCTCTACCTCAGGAAACGGTCCTCAGCACGCATAGCCTCCAGCGTTGGGTGATTATCGCACTAAATTCCTCAACATAGTTCTGGAACTGTAACGCATACAATGAATGTATGCAGGCTGGCAGGAGAAACGTTCGGATGTAGATTGACAATGGGCAGGCAGTCTGAAACGAATTGACAAAGGGCAGAATGGAGGTCTGAAATGCAACCAGGAGTTATGGCAGGTGGTGCTCTGATACCACTGTTAGGTGAAATAACTCCCGAATTCCTCTTATTCCTTGGGAAATGTCTTTATTTATACAATTCATATGTCGGTTGTGATTCAACTTCCAACCAACCTATTCATATTCCTACATGACTATTCATATTCAGAATATATTTAAAATATTTACATATTGTATAATCCCGACGGATTATATTCCAACAAATATAATACTAATATAATTATAATATTTTCTTGACGACTTGAAATTATCAACTCATGTTGAATAAAATTGTCATTGAAAAAGCAAACAAAGGTTCCCCTAAAGCCCTGATGTTAATTTAATTTGATGACAATCATTCCCCTTAAAGTCCTGATGTTAATTTAATTCGATGGCAATCATTCCCCTTTAAGTTCTGATGCAAGCATAAAAGTTATTATGTATACTGAATCGGTTGTTTTTATCCATCCTAATTGAGAAGAGACCGGAACTTCTATCTTCATTAATTTTTTCAGTTATCATCCTCTCATAATTCTCAGCTCCTTGGTTAACCTTATGCCCCTTTCTATCACTTCACCTTTCACTGGTTCTTTCAAAAGCTTTTACAAATTCCCATCCTCTTAAATTATACTCAATGAGAAACTTGGATATTCCAAATTAGCATTATAATTATAAACATGTGAATAGCATGCAACTCTCAATTTCATTTGATTTCCAACAATATAAATAGTTAATTTCACAATCCACCACTAAAACTACCAATCACCATTAAATATGAGATGTCTTTTTTATACATTATGCAATCTTTTCTTCAAAGGAAGTTTACTCAAGGATACAAACATATGACAAGATCAATGATGCATTGCACCATGATTGTCTCATCTCAGAATGCACACCAAAATGTCCCTAGCAACCTGCCTATCATAATTCTTAAAGAGTGTTTTTAAAAGAATGTTAGAATGTGATTACTAACAATCTTTACATGTTAAAAGAATACATTATCATAGATTAGTATCCATCTTTCAACTCTGGATCTACTATATCTAGAAAGGTATCAAATTCTTTGAGGTGCAAACATTTACATGCGTTCTGTATTTTAAGATTTGATTCCTCTTGGCTCTTGATAGATCTGAAGTTCAGATGGATCTATGTTGATTTATTTATTATAGAGATCCCCTCATTTTAGTTTTTTATTATTATGGTCAGCAATTTTTTAATTACTATCATTACAGCCATGACACATGATAGTAAATGATAATTACTATCATTACCTATCATTTTTTTTTTCAATTTAGTTTATTAATCTTACAACAATGATGCAGTTGTGCATACAGTTGTGCATACACCTAATTACTATCAGTAATGTAGCTACAATCTCTTGAGTAATTAGTTAAAAATTTAATGTGAATCTATTTCCTAAATGTATTTGTTTGTCAAAATTATCTTTGTTTATTTTAATTATAAACCTACATTATATTTATTTTTATCTTATACTAATTACACCATAAACACTCATCTAACAAGAAATTAAAAAGAAAAAGAATACAATATGTCAAAATAAGAAAAACTTACAACTATGGCCCCAATTGCTAATGTCACCAATGGCAGTTCTCTACATGAAATGTTTCATCAGACAACACAAAGACCTGTACATTTTTTTGTCGCAACCATCATAAAACACCATATTTCCATGCTAAAACAGCTCAGTCTGATAAGTGATATCTACCTTCATCTAATTCAACTTCCATAAACAAAGACCTAGCAAATAAGCAACCAAGTCAAATGTTTCCATAAACTCATGATATTTTAAAAAGGTCTTACAAAAATTAATCTACTGATAAATAATCCATATTTCACAATATACGATCGTTTACCATTAGACCCTCCACCCTCAGATCAAGCAACTTCCATCCTTTGCTCATGAACTACATTGAAGATTCAATGCCACTCCAGCCTCGGATCAAGCAACTTCCATCCTTTGCTCATGAACCACCATATGAAGATTTAATGCCATCTTATTAACATACAGAATTTCCGGGCATGTTTTTCAGAGTTTCACTACATGAAACTATACATTTTTTAACCAATGCAAGTACTTGGCTCAAAAGTGATTCCAGAGATGTTTTTCAGATTTCACTACATGAAGCTATACGCTTTTGAACTAATGCAAGTACTTGGCTGGAAAGTTTCTCTGATAAACGCTCTGAGTAGCGTTCCACAAAAGCTTCAATGTCCACGGAGTCTAGTTTAACTTCTGCTGGAGCAGCTGGAGATGTGCACTGTCTTGACCTCGCACTTTGATGATCTGAGTATCAAAACAGCATTATAAATAAATGAAAGTCAAAATAAGCAGCAAAAACTGTCATTTGCCTGTAACAAGAACTTACCATTGTTCCGTCTAAACCCAGAATTGTTGAAACTGGATGTGCCTTTCTCTCCAGCATCAGTGCTTAGTGAAGCACGGCAGGTGGTTTGCCTCGACTCACCCAACTGCTCAGGCAAGGAAAAATCACAAAGCCTCTGAACCATTTCTAAAGTAGATGGTAGAATCGCATGTGCCAAATTTGACAAGTCTGAGATAGATTTTACACCAATTTTCTCAGCATCACATATATCTCGCAATCTAAGGTCAGCAAAAAGAGTCAAGGCTGTCTCAGCAGCATCTGAAAGATTCTTCAGTGCTGTCTCATACACTTCTAGGGATCGTGGTAATTCAGTCTTAGCCTCCTTCCCACTCTGTCCTGGATTGGTCACAAAAACGAAGTGTGAAATCACAAAAACATAGAAACCATAAAAAGAAAAAAGCAAACCTTCCATGCAGGATTCTTTAGTCTTGTTTGCAACTAAAATTCTGATGTAAAAACACACAAAAGCCATAATGAATCGTGATTGCTCTTGACAATTTTGACATACCTGACAATTCAAGTTGATGTGTAGAACAACCAATGGTACCAATTGCATCAACAGTAGAACCTTCAGAACTCTGAACTGGACAACATTGTAACTCCTTGGAAAGATAGATTGAACCTGGACCTTCACTTATTAGACATGTACAGTTGCTTACAGGTTTATCCTTACTAGTCTCGAAAACATCAAGAAGAACTAATGACGTGCAACTGCAACAAGGACAAGATCGATCTAGGTCATCCTTGCATTCTGAGGAGACCATAATTCGGGGAAGAGGAATCTCGTATTCAGTTTTAGACTCTCTTCTTGCTGCAGTTTCATTATCCTTGCAGTAAGAGGAGCCCATGACTCGAGGAAGAAAATTAACACATTCAGGTTTAGACTCTTGTCTTGCAGTAGCTTCTCCCTCTTGCTGTTCAAGAGTATCATCTAGTTTATCCTTCATCTCAACATCCAAATGAACTTGCGAATCTCTACAATCTGTAGAGGGATGTGAGGTACTTGGCATACTATTATGGGAATCGTCACCTTGTCGTTTGCTAGGGCTAATGGACTCACAAATATTAGAATCAGCAATTTCAGTATGAAGTTCCTCAATTTTTGGATCAGCATTCCTTAGTACATTTGTTGCATCTTCAGTCGAAGGTACAAGAGGTTCCAAACTATCACAAATATTCTGCACCTCATGAACCACTTTACCCTGATCAAATCAAGAACCATAGTAATGAACTTTAAGTTTGGCTAAACAAAGGTGACACATTTTGATTTGAAGATCCATGTAAACAGAATTTTAGATAAATGTGAAATTTCTAAACATAATATACATCATACCTTCTGCTCAAGCTGTTTTGAACTCTCTCTTTCTGTAGCTAGTAGAGATGGTGCATCGATACAGATATCCTGATCATCTATTGTTTCAGAGCTGTTTTTTATTAAACCAGTTTTTTCTCTGGGTGAGATCTTAAATAGTGACGTCTGTGCTAGTAAACAATTATTGCGTGCAAAAAAATGAGTGGATAAGCTGCTTCTTGCTGATGCTGTGCCAGTCTCAAGCTAAATCATCATAAAACATCATAAACAGGATTGAGCAATACCACATGTGGATTTAAGTGTTCTGTATACATAAAGAACGGTAAAATAAAACTGAAAAAAACAAGAGAGAAAAACATCTCTCAAAACAGTAATGTCAGGACTTAGCAACTAAAAAGCACAAGCAAAGAGCCAATTAATGGATAACCTTTACAGCAGTCGATAACTTGCCAAAGTGCATGCTGAATAGGTCCTCATTAGGACTGAAATCATCATCACTTTCATCTTCATCACTTGAAGCCTCGGTCATAAACATCTTGTTATAGTGATAGTGCAAATGGTTTCTTGAACTGCCCTCAGCCACTCTAGACATTTCAAAAGGGTTGTTGTCATTGCACCCCAATTTTGACGAATTGCTACAAATTCCCTCACCATCAGAAATAGAACACTTTCTTGGTGGTGGTGTTCTATACACTAAAGTTGCATGGTCATCTTTATCAGGAGCATTGCAACACTGGTTGGGATTGACCTTCTCAATGAACAGTGCTTTTCCTACCTGGTCAACTGTAGTTGTAACTAAGTTCAGTGGTTGAGAACGGACATTGGCATACAAATCAGCTTCCTGTTCAACATCTTCTATGTTTGCAGTAGAAAGGGGTGGAGCATTTCCTTTAGTGTGATGTTCTTGTAAATATTCAAGTTCATCAAAGAATACGGTATGAACAGTTCGCCAATGTGTATCCTTCCTGACAATATATAGCATACACATGATAAATTAATCAACATGGGGGCAAAAAATAACTTATGGAAAATTTAGCAGATCCCATGGATAACAAGGTGAAGAAGCCAACTAGTCCAAGATGCATGCGTGTACCTCTGTTGTCCTTTAGGACTTGCAGGGCTTTCATCAAAGTGTGAACTAAATGAGCTTTCAGATGTGCTGTCAGAATGGACAGATTGGCACTCTACCGTAAAACAGCGGCGAGCTCCATAATCAACAGGACGTATGGTAGCAGGTGGTGTTTTATCTTCCATAAATTCTGCAAATAGACGGTATCCATCTGTTCCCAGACGCTGCGAGTTAAAGAAATTTCAATCAGCTAGGCACACAGGACTGAAGCAAAATCAGTCAACCACTATCGTCAAACCAAACTGACAAATAGTCTCAATCTCAAAAGCCGAATGATACCAATACGATAGAGCTAAACCAAATTAAAGTTTAACTCAACTTGGAAAGCTAGAAAATATTCAAAGGCAACATTGTGATAGAACACATCCAGTAGGAAACCACTACCATCTACCTTGAATTAAAGAAGAACTTGGCCCTATCACGTAGCAAATAAGGTTATATAACTTATTACCTCTGCCCATCTGGATTCAGAAGAAAGGAATACATTTGGTTCCAAACCTTTACAATCAGTCTTCACAGTTGCTTGTTTGCTATCCATTACTTTGGTCTGCGCCCACTTTGGAAGCCTTGATATACTGAATTGAAATGCTGAAGGTTCTCTCAATCCTGGATCTTGAGACATATCTAAAGCTTCAGTGCTAATATTAGGATCAATGTCAGCAGTCTCATCCTTAATCCGTTCAGCAAGGTCTCTGGGAGACTGACTACGGAGCATATATTGGCCTGAACTACCCTCTGATTGTGCTCTCAAGAAACATGAGTTAGCAGAGGAAGAACCAGCACGTGATGCATATTTCTTTCGCATTGTTTTAGAAAGTATAGCAGGCAGCTTCCAGACAAAAATGCAGCTATCTCCACTTACCTACATTCAATGTTGTTTATTGAAGTCACTGAGATTGCAATATTCTACTAATGCAGATTTACAGTGAGGAAAGCTGATACACAAGGATGAATTATCTTATATTCTTGCATCTAAAACAAGAAAAATAAGAGATCGAGCAACATTGCTTGTTTAGCACCAATTACAAAATAGATGATCATCAATTGCAAATGCAAGGCCACCCACTGTCTTATAATGTTTTATTGCTAACAAACTGCAAGTTGTGACTTTGCTAACAGCAATGATATATTTGGTGCCTCAAGGCCATTAGCTAAGAGACATACATTTGAGGCCTCATTCTCAGTAAGGCTATGCAATAAAAGACACATAAAGTTTAACAAAAAAGGGAAATAAAACAAAGAAAAGATTAAACAAATAAGAGAAGCAAATGGGAAAATATATTAATGCAAAAACCAGACATGCAAATCAGTACATAAGCATAGACAATAGAAGACATGATTACAGGAGAGCTTCCTAAAACTTGAAAATATACCAAGCGAAAACTGAATTGAGTTTCCGGAGGATGGAACTAAGCGTACCCTCTAGCAATGACTTGTTCAACTCTGTTTGGACAAGGGAGCACGCAGTCTGGTATGTCTGGTGGTGTGTTTAGGTGAAAACTTGGATGTTGACAAATTAGTGAATATAACGTGTTGGTATGTCAAACACGGAAAGATTTGTCCACCGGTTATTTAAAATCAAGATAGGCTAATTAGTATGTCATCTGCAGGTATTCAATTGAAATGCACTGATAAATCGATGCTGGCATATTTGAACATATGAACTTGAATTACTGGGCATCATCAATTAACTGATAAACGTGGGAATTTGGATAGATTGTTGATAGACATCATTTGGATGTTTTTGATTGAATTGATGTTCTCTGGTGATTGGCACTTGTTGATTTGGTAAATATTGACTGCTGGTAGTGGCAATTTGGATGTTTTGGTGAAAAGATATCGAACTGGCATAGTCTGGCAAATGTATAACCTTGGAGTGATATTTTGGTGATATGTAAATATTTGAACAATGAGAAACAATGTGTTTTGATATTTCTGTGGTAATACTTGCTGTCAGTGGTGTTTTCCGTGTTTCCACAGTAGACATACAATATGGCTACTGTGGAAACACCAGAAAACACTACTGAGAGAAACTATTTTGATGAATTAGTACAATATCTGCAGGATGTTAATATGTAAAAAATTGCAATGGTTTCTCCTATAGTTCCACAGGATTTGAGAAAAGGAAAATTTTCATCTGGCTGAAATGCCTGAATAAAGGTTTTCTTATATCAGAAGACTAAGCCTAACCTGTTCATCTTAAATAAGTCCGACATAGCAGATGAGCTGACTTTGTCCTATTTACCATGTAATCAAACTTCAAAGCCATTATTTTGAATACAAATAGAAGTTGGAAAAGCTTGTTCTTGACACTCCTTTGCCCTTAAGACCCTGCAAACCTAACCTCCACAGAACAGGCATTAGGGATAAGCAACTTCTTTGCCCTTAGAACCCTGCAAACCCTAGCCAGCCTTTACCATTATCTAAAAAGATTGCTTGCATAATGCTGATCACATTGGTATAACTCTCAAGTACCCTTTTATTTGTGGACCCAACCATACTATTATTGTGAACACCCTGTCTCAAAAGACTCCATATGCAACGTTGATTTAATTGGTCTAACTCTTTGGTAACCCTTCAGGTGACAGCACTTGGCTCTAACTTGCCCCCAAGGTCACACCCAGTGGCTTGAAGATTTATGCCACATGACCCAAGGTGTGAATTAGACGGCAACAAGTTCAGAACTAGGGTAGGCATATGAATGTGGTGTCAAATGGAATGGCAATAGGAGCTGTGGACCAGCTCCTATAGAACCCTAGAAAGAATATCATATTTGGTTTTGGTTGTCCAGTGACATGAATTGGAGGAGGGGAGGAGAAATTCCTTATGACGGGTGGTGTAAGAGTCGATGTATTCCCTGTCGAAAAAGAGAGTAGTCCACAACGAGGGGAATTGGTGGTGGCCTACAAGAGGGAGTATGCAAAGAGAGAGGTGAGAAGGATGTGGTATGCCAAGGAAGGGGAGAGATAGATATGTATTTAATATGTCGGGGGCTAAGTCACATGGTTCGAATTTGAATTCAAGTTCAACAACAATTTGATTCAATTCAAATTCGGATTTTTGGATGAGATTCATTTGAGATTCGTCTTTAAATTCGAATATATATATATATGTTATGGTTCACAAACCCCCAAGCGGGGTTGCTACGTCCATGGGAAGAAATCACAAGGAGCCCACCCAAAGGGGCCGCACCTCGTTCACTCTAATTACGAAGCTAACCCGATGGGGTCATTAAATGAGGCCCTTATATAGCAATTTATAGCCACCTGGAGATTTGACCCGGAGACCTTTTGCTCACAACTTACAGCACTCAACAACTTGAGCTAGCCCATTGGGCTATATATATATATATATATATATATATATATATATAATTCGTCGCAGCAGCAAACAACCTACACTCATGGAACTTGAAAGGTGAGTCGTGAGTCTTGTGACTAATGAGAATCCTCTCCTTGATCATGTAATATCCCAAATACTGATATTCTATTGTTTCACTATTCTAGGGCTTACTTGTACTCTCAAAATGTGCAAGAATACAGAATAAAAATTTGCATACAAGGTGCTGGGCCAATGGCCCTAAATTATAGCTAAACTAGGGCAAAGATTTACAGAAAGAAGGTCAGCACTTACCACTGATAATCAAGCCGATGATACTCCAAAGATAATACGCATGCATAAAGAGCTAAACTGATGAAGAGTTGGTGATCCCTTCACGGTGTTACCCCCCAGCAACACGAACCCTCTCCTTAGCTAAAGGTGACGTTTTGGTGAAGGAGCTACCTGATGAAGCTAAGATTTTGTCGGAATGAAGGTCTTCCCATGCCAAAGAGAATGACTAGAGCATGCAGAGGTTCTGACCCCTCTAGGCAAGCTAGTGAATTGGTTCACCTGTTTAGCTCCTCACGCCCCGAGCTACACGAAACTGATGATAACTGCTCTAGATGAGCAAACTGGAAGCTGATGATCACCCAATACCATAGGATGATCCTGCTGATGAAGATGATGCCAATATTCAGAAGATAAACTGAGATCTGGAGACCCAACAAATGCTTTGGGGTTTTCCAGCTAAATCCCTAGATACACACGTCCCTGCAAACAATCTTCTAGTGGATGCCAAATAACTATATATGAATGAATAAAGATGAAAAGTTGATGGTGGACTTGAATGGCCTACCCTGAAGGAGACTAGGGCAGATATCTTGTTGTTGAACCCTCGTTAGCGAAAGACTCTGTCTTCAACCCCAATTGTTGTTGCTACTCCAAGACTCCAAATCAACAATAACAGTAATAGATATCTTCTTTGGTCCAATAACCCTTCTTAAAAAGCTTAGCATGTACTTTTAGGGTTTGCATGTCACTTTTGCATGCATGCAATTCTAATTTCCCGTTGACTTTTAAGACTGAAGAAATAAAGCCTGCATGCCTTATGATAATAACTCTGGTGGCCCTTTTTACTATACTGATGACTGAATAATTGTCCTAATATGCTCCCGGTATTAAATGTTCTCAGTCAACTCCCTATTTATCAAAAACGGAACATTACAGATCATGATTAGAATTAACTCCAATCTTCAACAACAATAAGGAAAAATTGGCAGTCCGTGGTTGTGGGTGCGTGAATGTGAATCTTCAACTGTGGGGCATGGAAAAATCAAGGGTCCGTGACTGTGGATCGATAACCCGTCGCTGTGAACAATGAGTAGTATCAATGATTTGTGAGCTATGAATGTTTTTTGTTAAGCAGTGGTGCGGCGTCGAGCAGAGAGGCAAAGCTATTTTGCAGGTTCGCACATCAGTGGGGAATTGGGAGGTAGACTGTAAGGTGTTACGGATAGGGTTTAGAGCCTAAGGTAAGAAACCAACTCAAATTTTATTTTTAAATTCACGAGAATCTAAAACGATTTTTTTCCATGTCTTGAGATTCGACGAATTTCGAACCTCAAGGTTCAAATTCGTCAAATCTTGTGACTTAGGTCGAGTACATCCTGGTTGGCCAAGACATAGTCCACCACAATGGCCCTTCCACTATGGGCCCTAAGGTACCCATGTAAAACCCCCTAACCATGGGTAGCAATAGAGATCATTTAAGAGCAAAAGATCATGGGATTCAACAAGATGCAGAATGTGTCTCCCATTCTCGTAATCAAAACTACTATGATCTCCAACTCTCTCTTGGGACATGGAGGCAAAGTGCATCCTCGACTCTGTCATGTAACAATAACTATGACTTCCTAGTATGAGCATTGAAATCCCACAGAAGAATAACCCTCGAAGTGAAGTATTAAGAGATGTCAACATTAAAATCAAGGAAAGGGATCCCCTCAAAATCTCTATGTAGTGTGATTTGTGACAAAGCTAAAGTAAATAAAAAAGTGTGACGTAAATATCCCGAGGTAGGAGATCACTCGTGTGGATCCAAACTAACAAGAACCCTATGTATTCATCTGAGATCTGTAAATTTTCCTTTAATATTCAAACTAGGGCTAAACAATGCATGCAAATCTCTACTGATAACCACACATGAATATCTTTTACAGTATGCAGCGGAATATAAAACAGAGAAATAAATCACAATATTGACAATATTATTTTGGGTATGGAAGCCCCCGGAAAAACCCAAGATGGGAAAACCGATGCAGCAGTCAGATATAGATTTTATTATGAGAAAATATAGAACTTTTACAATCACTGCAAATTCACCCAAACCTGGCGAACGCAATACCCGACAGAATCACTGGGCAAATCCCAGCTAAACCTCGACACCCTCTTGTGTGAGTGTATGGCCTCGCTGTACGAAGCTCGGTGATCCTGTTGCTTGCTCCTCCATCTTCTCAGCTAAATCCTCTGTCTGACTTTCTCTCCATGTATGTATCCTGTCTCTGTCCAAATACAAGTGTGTATTCTCTCCACCATTTGATCTCTCTTTTATAACTTTAGGTAAAGCGAAAACCCTAATTTCACTTTCACTTTAACTAGTGTTTCACTAAAGTTAATTTAGATCACTTTAATTTATTTTCCAAAGTAAACTTAGGAAAAGTAAATTAAATACAACCGGTTTCCTAATTCAAGTCTTATGCATGCAGGAAGACCTTCCTTGTTGCTGTTAGTTTAACACTCCCTCTCAACGAGAAAGGGATTCGATAGCAACCCCAACTTATCCTTGAACTTCACAAAACTTTGTCTGCAACGTGCCTTGGTGAAAATGTCCGCCACCTGCTCATTTGTTTGTATGTACTTCAACCGAATGGTTCCTCTCTGAACACAATCTCTCAAGAAGTGGTACCTGATGTCTATGTGTTTGCTCCGTTCATGGAACACTGGATTCTAAGATAGCCTGATGCCACTTTGATTATCACAGTGAACTACTGTAGCCTCTAGCTCACACTCGAACAACCCTGCAAGTAACTTCCTCAACCACATACCCTCACAAGTAGCTATGCTGGCTGCCATGTGCTCAGCCTTTGCTGAGCTCAATGCAACTGACTTCTGCTTCCTGCTGAACCAAGAGAAAACCCCTGATCCAATGCTGAAACAACAACCTGAAGTACGGTCCTCTGCACATCCTTCCCAGTCAGCATCTGTGAATCTTGCTAACTGTACACTCCCCCTGCGCTCATAAACCAATCCATACTCCACTGTACCTCTGATGTAGCAAAGCATGTGCTTCGCAACCGTTCAATGCACTCTCTGAGGGTCCACCATGAACTGACTCAAAGAGTTGACTGCAAAGTTGATGTCTAATCGAGTGTTGACCAGATACATAAGCGATCTGATAAGCTGACGATACAAGGTAGGATCAAATCCATCTAATCCTGATGCATCAATCTTCCTCCAGTTGAAAACTAGATGTATGGTCATAGGCTTGCAGCCCTCCATCCTGAATCTCTTCAAGATCTCTATTGCATACTTACCTTGTCCAATGAAGAAGCATCCATCTCTCTGCCAAACCTCCAAGCCCAAAAAGTAATGCATCATCCCAAGGTCTTTCATCTCAAACTGCACTACAAGATTGGACTTGCAGTCTCCAATCAGCCTCTCATCTCCTGTCAAAAAGAGATCATCTGTTAGAAAAACAGGACCACAGAGCAATAACAGATATACAGTTAAATCAATAAACAAGATACAAAAACACATTAAACATTACAGAGAGACACAGATATAACGTGGTTCACCCAAATGATGGGCTACGTCCACAAACAAATTTGCCAATCCTTTTATTTCAGTCCAGAAAGATGAAGGGATACGCCCTGCAACAAAACCGCTGCACTTCCTCTTCATGCTCTCACAGTCTCTCTTCCAGCACAATACAATGCCCACATCCAGTACAATACAATACTCACATCCAGTACCATACAGTACTCACATCCAGTACAATACAGTACTCAATACAATACAATGGAGCCTCCTCAAGCCTTATAAAGGCTTAATCACATGCAATACCATGGGACAATACCATGGGCTACAACAAACCATGTGCTAGACCTAACCACCTTTGACTCAATCCCGATTCAAGGTTAACACATGCAATACCATGGGACAATACCATGGGCTACAACAAACCATGTGCCCAAACCATGTGCTAGACCTAACCACCTTTGACTCAATCTCAAGTCAAGGTTAACCCTAACAATCCCCCCTTTAAACTTGACTTGGAGTAATCACCAACTCCCCTCAAGTATTTACCGAGGAATCTTACATACACCCCCCTATCACCTAGGTATATCTCCCGACTTTACCGGTGAGTTACCAGGGGTATGCATGCCTTACCAGGTCTTACAATCATATGCCCATTTACATGCAAACCGCTCCATTACATTTTTATGTGCCTTCATGGTGACTAATCACAGCAACTCTACTGCTGCTGCACTTGCTGGACCTTGGACTTGGCAAATTTCTTCTTTTCACCTTCATGCTTTAAGGCCAATAGAAACCGAGCAGGAACTCAGTTTCTCTCTGGTTACTCCCTTTGTCAACATGTCTGCAGGATTCTGGCTAGTGTGTATCTTTTCCAGTTTTAACAGTTCTTCATCTAGAACAGATCTTATGAAGTGGTACTTGATTTCTATATGTTTAGTCCTTGAATAAAATACTGAGTTCTTTGCAAGATGAATGGCACTCTGGCTGTCACTGTACAGCCTACTCTTCTCCTGTTTCTTACCCAATTCTTCCATGAACCTCTTCAACCAAATCATCTCCTTACTAGCGTCTGTAGCAGCAACATACTCTGCTTCCGTTGTTGAAAGTGCAACAACCTGTTGCAGTTTTGAAATCCAACTTACTGTTGTTCCACCTACAGTGAACACATACCCTGTGGTGCTCCTCCTGTTATCTTTATCACCAGCCATATCTGCATCAACATATCCCTATAGAACAGTGTCTAAACCTCCAAAACATAATGCATGAGAAGTGGTACCTCTCAAATACCTAA
>LPNX010734927.1:140117-152497 GCA_001517045.1 Pseudotsuga menziesii
TCTTGGAGCTTGCTTCAAGCCATACAAGCTCTTCTTCAACCTGCAAACCAAATTCTCCTTCCCTTTGACTTCATACCCTTGTGGCTGCTGCATATAAATCTCTTCCTCCAAATCCCCATGGAGAAAGGCCGTTTTTACATCTAATTGTTCAAGATGCAAATCTTCTACAGCCACTAGACTTAAAATAGTTCTAATTGAAGTCATTTTAAGAACAGGAGAAAATATTTCATCAAAGTCTATACCTTTCTTTTGTGCAAACCCCTTTACAACAAGTCTAGCCTTGTACCGCTTCTTTCCTCCATCTTCTTCCTTCAACCTGTAAACCCATTTATTCTGCAATACCCTTTTTCCTGCAGGCAACTTAACCAAATCCCAAGTCTGGTTTCTTAGCAATGAGTCCATCTCCTCATCCATGCCTTGCTCCCACTTCTTTCTAGTTTCTACCTGCATTGCTTCTTCAAAACACTCTGGCTCACCAGAATCAGTCATCAATAAATAATACAGTGAAGGAGAGAATCGTTCAGGGGTTCTACTTAACCTGGTAGACCTTCTTACAGTTGTAGGAGTTTCAGGTACCTGCTGCTGCTCTTGATTTTCTGGTGGTTTTGGAACTTCATTTTCTTTGATTTCATCAAGCACTGTGTACTCTGTGTTTTCCTTTTCTTCTTTCTTTCCCTGCAACTGATCTTTGTACATGACATTTTCATTGAATACTACATCTCTACCCCTAATGATTTTGCGATTTTTAAGATCCCATAAGCGATAACCAAAATCATCAACCCCATATCCAATAAAGGTACATTTCTTGGATTTAGCCTCAAGCTTTGTTCTATCATCTTTATCAATATGGACAAATGCTTCACAACCAAAAGTTCTCAGAAATGAGTATTTTACCTGTTTACTTGTCCATGCCTCCTCTGGAATTCCACCATCCAAAGCGCTTGAAGGTCCTCTGTTTATTAAATAAATAGCAGTGTTTACAGCATCAGCCCAAAACTGTAAGGGCAACCCTACATGCAATCTCATACACCTTGCACGCTCCATGATCGTTCTGTTCATCCTTTCTGACACGCCATTTTCTTGGGGTGTTCCAGGGACTATCTTCTCTCTGCGAATCCCATTGTGTGAACTGTAACTGTCAAACTCCTTGCTGCAGTACTCGCCTCCATTATCAGATCTGAGACATTTCAACCTTTTTCCTGTCTCATTCTCAGCCAAAGCTTTCCACTTCTTAAAAGTATCAAACACATCAAATTTCTGTCTAATGCAATAAACCCAAGTTTTTCTAGTTGCATCATCAATAAAGGTAACATAATAACGAGAGCCACCAAGAGATTGTACTTGAGCTGGTCCTCATACATCTGTATGGACAAGCTCTAACTTTTCACTCTTCTTTTGTTTCCCAACCCTGAGAAATCTAACTCTCTTCTGTTTTCCATAAACACAGTTCTCACAAAATTCCAAACTTACCTGCTTCAGATCTGGAAGCAGTTTCCTTGAGTGGAGAATCTGCATCCCCTTCTCACTCATGTGGCCAAGCCTATGATGCCACAACGCTGCACCTGTTTCTGTGGAAGCTATAGAAATAGAATAATCAGTGTTATGAGGACATAAATATAATGTACCTATCCTATTTCCTTTTGCAATTACCATTGATCCTTTAGTGACCTTCCACCACGTTTCTCCAAACGTAGACAAACAGCCGCCATCTCCCAACTGCCCTATTGAGATCAGATTTCTTTTCATAGCAGGAATGTGCCTTACATCCTTAGCAACCAGTCATTTCCATTATTTAGTTTAATCCGTACCTTACCCTTTCCAACAATTTTACATGGTTCATCATCCCCCAATAACACATGCCCAAAATCACCTTGAACATAATCATAAAAGAATTTCCTATGGGGTGTAGCATGACATGAAGCCCCTGAATCTAGTACCCAGTAATCACTAGTATTATCTAATGCAAGAATCAAAGCATCTTGTAACACATCACCTGCTACATTTGCTTCCTGGGTAGTCTCTTGTTGCCTCTCACCTTTCTTCTTTGGTGCTCTGCAGTCTTTGTCTAGATGTCCTTTCTTACCGCAATTCCAGCATTCTATTTTTCTGAATCTGGACTTGAATCTTCCCTTTTTAGACTTGTCGCGATTTCCTGGGCTCCTTCCTCTCTCTTTTTGTCTCCCTCTGCTCTCCATGGTCAACGCATTACCTGATGTCTCACCTGTGCTTTTCCTTCGCATTTCCTCGCTAAGAATAACACTAACAACATCATCAAACTTAAGAGTGCTTGAACTAGAGACAGAGTTACTTACAGCCATGACCAAGCTATTCCAGCTTTCTAGCAATGAGCACAAGATTAGAAGAGCCCTAACCTCATCATCAAAGTTCACTTTTACAGAACTTAACTGACTGGTAAGTGTATTAAACTCATTTAAATGGTCAGCAACAAATCCACTTTCCGACATCTTCATATTAAATAAACGCTTCATTAAAAATACCTTGTTAGAAGCCAAGGGTTTTTCGTAGAGCTTACTCAATCGCTCATCACACCCTCTGTTGTTATTTCTTTCGAAATATTGAAGGCCACCGACGAAGCCAGGCACAGCCGTATTGTTCCTAGTGCCTTTCTGTCAAGAACCTCCCATTCTTCATCCTTCATAGCCGCTGGCTGTTTTGCTTTTCCGCCCAACGGCAGGTACAGATCTTTCTGGTATAGATAGTCCTCCATTTGCATCTTCCATAACTGATAGTTTTGGCCGTTAAATTTCTCGACCCTAAACTTTCCTTCTTCCGCCATTGCTCCCACTCGAACCAGGAACCCTTCTTTCCTGCAAGTTTACAAACCAAATAGACCTTTTGGCTCTGATACCAATTGTTAGAAAAACAGGACCGCAGAGCAATAACAGATATACAGTTAAATCAATAAACAAGATACAAAAACACATTAAACATTACAGAGAGACACATATATAACGTGGTTCACCCAAATGATGGGCTACGTCCACAAACAAATTTGCCAGTCCTTTTATTTTAGTCCAGAAAGATGAAGGGATACGCCCTGCAACAAAGCCGCTACAATTCCTCTTCACGCTCTCACAGTCTCTCTTCCAGCACAATACAATGCCCACATCCAGTACAATACAGTACTCACATCCAGTACCATACAGTACTCACATCCACTACAATACAGTACTCAGTACAATACAATGGAGCCTCCTCAAGCCTTATAAAGGCTTAATCACATGCAATACCATGGGACAATACCATGGGCTACAACAAACCATTTGCCCAAACCATGTGCTAGACCTAACCACCTTTGACTCAATCCCGAGCCAATGTTAACACATGCAATACCGTGGGACAATACCATGGGCTACAACAAACCATGTGCTAGACCTAACCACCTTTGACTCGATCTCAAGTCAAGGTTAACCCTAACATCATCCACATACAAGACCAGTATGAGAGGCACCTCACCTGTCAAGAAGTACAGGTTGTGGTCGGCCTCACTCTGTTGAAATCCCATCTCCCGTAGATAGCTTTCAATCCTTGAGTACCATGCTCAAGGAGCCTACTTGAGCCCGTAGAGAGCTCGATGCAGTCTACAAACATGTGTCTCCCTGTTCTCCACATCAAACCCCTCTGACTACTCAATGTACACCTCCTCCTCTATCACTCTGTTGAGGAAGGCAGTCTTGACGTCCATCTGATGGACATGCCAACCCATCTCAACTACTAGTGAGATAATGGTCTGAATGGAAGAATACCTGGCAACAGGGGCGAATTCCCCTCATAATCAATACCCTCCTATGAAAACCCCCTTTCCACGAAGCGCGATTTGTACTTATCCACGCTTCCGTCTGATGCATGCTTCACCTTGTAGATCCATCTAGATCCCACCACCCTTTTCCCTTGTGACCTCGGCACAACCTCCCATACCTGGTTTTTCATAATGGAGTCATACTCCTCGAGTCCTCGACCATAGCCTCTTGCCACACATCATGTTGTGCAGCCCCCCTGAAGTTGGAAGATTCAGAGTTAATCAACTCTGTCATCAATGCCATATAACTAAGCGTGGTACACTCTGTCTAAAAGATCTCTATAGAGGATCAACCTGCCTGGAATCCTATACTGTGGACCTAAACCACTTAGGCCTTGGCCTAGTGTCAACCTCGAGTCCTCGACCATAGCCTCTTGCCACACATCATGTTGTGCAACCCCCCGGAAGTTGGAAGATTCAGAGTTAATCAACTCTGTCATCAATGCCATATAACTAAGCGTGGTACACTCTGTCTAAAAGATCTCTATAGAGGATCAACCTGCCTGGAATCCTATACTGTGGACCTAAACCACTTAGGCCTTGGCCTAGTGTCAACCTGCTACGGCTGCTGGATATCCGTCTCCTACTGCAGCTCATCCTCAATGATTGCAGGATCCTGTCCACCTGACTCCCTCTGACCACCAGAACCTGTGCTTTGTATTTGTAACTATACCTATACCTATACCTATACATCTGGCTCCTCCAACTTGACTCCCGACTCCTGTGCTGGCTGCTAGTAAGTCCAGAGATCTCCGCAAGGCATTGTCCTCATCGAACTGGATATCCCTTCTCACAATTATCCTCCTGCGAGCAAGAATGTAAACTCTATATGCCTTCGAAATCTCGCTATAACCAACAAGTAACCCCTTCTCTCCAGAAGGGTCCAGATTCTTCCTATTGTCAGCATGAACATGACAATAGCAGACACTGCCAAATATGCGAATGTGACTCAAATCTGGCCTAGTGCTTGTGAAGACCTCCTCTAGTGTCTTCCTCCCAAAGTTGTGTGGGGACACCTGTTCTGAATGTATATTGCAGTCCTGTATGCCTCGGCTCCAACTGTCGTCCTGTTCTTCCGCTCTGCAACTCCATTCTGCTATGGGGTATGGGGCACAGTGTGCTCCTTCTTAATCCCATCTACCAAACAATACTCCATGAACTCATTGGAGGTGTACTCACCCTTGTTATTTGTTCTCAACAACCGAATCTTCTTTACTGTTTGGTTCTCCACAAGAGTCTTGAACTCTCGGAACCTCTCAAAGAACTTTGACTTGGCCTTCAAAAAATAGATCCAGGTTTTCCTGGAATAATCATCAATGAAGGTTACGCATTAACTGTAACCATTGAGCGAATGGACACTCATAGGTCTGCATCATCCGAATGCACCAAGTCCAAGGGCTCCTTAGACTTGTGCTCACTCTGTGGGAAAGGCTTCCCGATGTTCTTCCCCAAAGCACAACCCTTGCAGTGGTTATGCTTTTCCTCCTGTACCTGAGGAACTCCAATGACTGCCTGTCTCAAATGCTTTAGTGCTCCATGGTATAAGTGTGCCATCCTCCTATGCCACAACTCACCCTGACTGCTGCTGTTGTTGTTGACTAGAGCCTTTGCAGGCTCAAAGTGTAATATGTACACTTTCCCACTCGTTCTGCCAATCACCCAATCCAGGCTCCTATCTGACCCCTTGGGCCTGATATACACTCTATGGTCACGAAACTTCACCTGATATCCCTTGTCCTCCAATGTGGAGACTGATATAAGGTTTTTGGTCAGTCCTGGAACATATAACACATCAACAAAACTGAGGGGTTTGCCAGACTCCCTCTCAAATGAAACAGTGCCAACTCCTTGCGCCTGATACAGCACATCATCACCCAGCTCAACGTGGATCCCTATTCCACCCTCCTGCAAGTCTCTGAAGAATCTCTTATGTCGAGTCATGTGACTAGATGCTCCATTGTCGATGTACCATATGCTGCTCCCTGTGGTACTTGCCATGCAAGCTATCAAGCAAAACTCCTCATCGAAGTTCTTGCTGAACTCATCCACCTCTACAGATCCAGCCATTTGAGTGTTACTCTTTCTTCTTGTTGTCTGGGCACTGGGAGGCAAAGTGTCCCTGGTAGATAAAACATTTGACCTTTGACACGTCAAGGTTCTTCTCACCATCCTTCTTCCTCTTTGACTTACCCTTGCTCTTCCCTGTAAGGGCTAGAGCCTCCTCATCCACAATCTGTGGGGCACTGTTGGATGAGCCTGATCCTTGACCCATGTGAGTCTCCTCCTGCACAAAGTCATCCCAAAGTCTCTGCCAATCTGAAAGATTCTCCCTAGCCACCACACCCTTGACAAAGGTGTCCCATGGTTTAGAAAATCCATTAAGGGCTATCCGAACTAGCTCCTCATCATCAGTCTTAGATCCAACAACTCTAAGCTCATCCCAGATCTGTGTGAGCCTCGTGAGATAAGGCACCACTGCTTCTCCCTTGGACTCTCTTGCAACACCATCTTCTGGTTCTCGTTCTTTACTTTGATACAGACTCTCCAAAGTCATCCACATCTCTGCTGCGGTCTTCTTACCAAAAAGGTGAGGAACTATATTGTCCTTCACTCCATCCATGATAATCAGCATGGCTCTAGAATCAATCTTCTTCCAAGCTGCTAGATCTGCCGGATCTGTGGGTGCAACCTTCGTAGAGTCAATGCCCCTCTGCATCATTGACATCTAGGATCCTTGTGATCCTTTCTTTCCATGTAGGAAAATTCTGAGCACCCTGGAGTCTATCCTCAACTCTCAACTGCACGGCCATAGTGAAGTATACATGTCAAACCCTAGATTTGGAAGTCTAGGTTTGTGTCTTCCTATAGATATGCCCCTGATCTATCATTGTTGTTGCAAATCTCTCAACTTTAGCTCACCAGAGCTCTGATACCATGTAAATTTTCCTTTAATATTCAAACTAGGGCTAAACAATGCATGCAAAAACTCTACTGATAACCAAACATGAATATCTTTTACAGTATGCAACGGAATATAAAATTGAGAAATAAATCACAATATTGACACTATTATTTTGGGTATGGGAACCCCCGGAAAAACCGAAGATGGGAAAACCGATGCAGCAGTCAGATATAGTTTTTATCGTGAGAAAATATAGAACTTTTACAATCACTGCAAATTCACCCAAACCTGGTGAATGCAGTACCGGGAAAAATCACTGGGCAAATCCCAGGTAAACCTCAACACCCTTCTGTGTGAGTGTACAACCCAGTTGTACGAAGCTCGGAGATCCTACTGCTCGCTCCTCCGTCTTCTCAGCTAAATCCTCTATCTGACATTCTCTCCCTGCCTATATCCTGTCTCTGTCGAAATATAAGTGTGTATTCTCTCCACCAATTGATCTCTCTTTTATAACTTTAGGTAAAGCAAAAACCCTAATTTCACTTTCACTTTAACTAGTGTTTCACTAAAGTTAATTTAGATCACTTTAATTTATTTTCCAAAGTAAACTTAGGAAAAGTAAAATAAATACAATTGGTTTCCTAATTTAAATCTTCTGCATGCAAGAACACATGCATGTAGGAAGACCTTCCTTGTTGCTGCTAGTTTAACAAGGTCGACATGGAGACCCTTCTCTTGAGGGAATCACATATGAGACATGCAACCCCACCAAAGGCTCTAATGTTGTCGTAACATCTCCTATTGGCAAAACCAAGCCCAGTGGCACCCGTGGATCACAAGAACCAATCACATCGTTATGTGTGCCCAGAGAAGACTAAAATAACTTGTTACAATTCCAGCAAGCAATGGATACGACAATGGCATGCTCTAGCTTCAAAAGGAGAGAATAGAAAATAAAAGGAGGTCATCAAAAGATATTTGAAGTTGAAGTCGAGCCAACTTATCCACACAATGTTATTCAGTTTAGGAGGATCTAGAGGTACATGGACCCCATTTTATTGTTTTTTACTCTCTTCTTTTTCATTGTCCTTTTTGTACCCTCCATTAGATGAAACAAGTGTTACATTAGTTCATTTAGTTTAGTGCTCGTCTTGAATTGTTTTATATAGTCACATTTTTAGTTACCCTAAATTTAGGTAACATTAATAGCAACTAAAAAAATACCATAGATTATTCCTTGAAATTTCCGAAAGAGGTGATTCTTATATAGACAAAATATTTGTTAAAGAAGTATATTTTATGGGTCAGATTAAGCATTTCCAACTCCTTTGATCTATCAAACCATGTAATACCATCTGAGCGCCCATTATGTCAAGATTACTAGTGCCTCACATAACAGATTACATAGAAATCCAGTATCCAAGAAAAATAAAGGCACTGACAACCAAAACTATTACATTGCTGGCAATGTAATCGGCAAGATAGAGGCTATAACACGTAAATTTCAATCACTGTAGACAAACTATTCCAAATGAAGACAAGGGTGAAATCATTATCCTTTTACCAGATTGATACTCTCATGATATTAAGCATTTCCAACTCCTTTGATCTATCAAACCATGTAATACCATCTGAGCGCCCATTATGTCAAGATTACTAGTGCCTCACATAACAGATTACATAGAAATCCAGTATCCAAGAAAAATAAAGGCACTGACAACCAAAACTATTACATTGCTGGCAATGTAATCGGCAAGATAGAGGCTATAACACGTAGATTTCAATCACTGTAGACAAACTATTCCAAATGAAGACAAGGGTGAAATCATTATCCTTTTACCAGATTGATACTCTCATGATACAAACTTACAGAGATAGCATGTTTAGAGTCAGCCAGAAAGATTGCTCCAGTAATCACTTCAGCATGCCCTGATGCATGGGCTACAAGTTCCCCACTTGTAAAATCATAAATACGCAAGCATTTATCTGTGTGAGAACAAATAAGATAGCTTCCACTTTGATCCACACAAACCTACAATTAATGCCAAAACAGGAGGAGTGCAATAAGTTTTAGCAGCCAAAAATCGATTGGATTAATAGACAATAAAGTGACGTGAACCAGTACCTTAATTGGCTCACCAACATCACCATCTTGTTTGAATGATCTTACAGGTTTACCAGTAGTCAGGCTTAACACCTTTATTTTTTTATCCTGATAAGAGTACAAATTATATAAATATTCCTTATGGCAACAAAGCAAACACCCAATAAAACTACTCAGTCAGGAAAATATCAGAAAGCACCTGTCCCACTGTTACAGCAAATTTATTGGCAGGGTCTATATCCATGTCATACACAGTGCCACGAGATGTAACTTCTTGGTGATAGCGTGTACTCTTGCAACCAGAATCTGTTGTTGCAATATTACGGAAAACAACAGATCTGCAGAAAGCAAGGCATTCAAACAAGGAATAATCAAATGATAAGCCATGATTTAGAAGAGAATTTTAGGAAACATGCAATGCTGAGTAATTTTAGAACATGAATAACAGTCAACTTACTTGTCAGCACTGCAACTCAGCAATTTTGAACTATTACAAGCAAATTTGACAGTTGTTATGGATGATGAATGATCATCCAATGTTGCTATAACATCAAACCCCCTGCCATCCAAATTATTTCATTTAGACATACCTACAGGAGAGAGAACATCATATGAATAAATTTACGTCAAACAAACTTCACAATGCAAACTAGAGGACCTGACCTGTCAACATCATAAACATGGATCAACCGGTCCCTTCCGCCAGAAGCTAAAAGGCAGTGATCTTTATATCCTTTTCCAGCAGTTGTCTTCTCATTTACAGTACTAAAATTCAGTGTAAGAATCTCTGCATCATGTGCTTCCTGCCAAATTATCCCAGAAGTTCCAGGACATTGTGACCAACCTGTCAAATGGTGCCATAATCAGAAATTTTTATTTACTGACACCCTAACCTAACAATGCAGAGTTCCGAACATCAGAGATCTAAACAAGAAACAAACATAGAAATTAGAGGTAAGACCTTACAAACAAATTTTCAAATCACAGTCTATTTGACAAAATGTTCGGAGTAAAACACTAACATGGGCACGTTATACAACTTTACATTTTAGATTCCAGGAAAGAAGGCAATGAAAATTACTTGAAAACTTATTAGGTCAAGTGTACTTAGATTATAAACATGTAGGTTGCCACTGCGATCCCCAGCTGCCAGATACTCTCCATCTCCACTAACAGCTAAAGAGCGAAAACCTTGAGCTAGATCAACAGATTCTTCTGACTCCAAATGTTTCTTGATAGGTTCCCCCGTTGTGTCTGCAAGAAGTCATGAATTGTAAATATATTCATGTTAAGCCTATTGAGGATTTGATTAACATGACAAATTATTGTGATATTCCCACAAATCCTGATATAGCTCAAGCCCATGGAAACAAAACTAACTTATAAATGACTAAACCCAAACAAAATAGGGCAACTAATAAACAACTTTTTCACATGTGGCATCTTGTTTCTACCATATCAATTGAGTTAATGACAATTCATAAATATGTATAAAATTTAGAATCACAAACCATTGTATAAAACTTCATTTAAAACAATATGGTAAAAAGCATCATGCACACTCTTGTTAGTCCTATAGCTACCATGCTGCAAAGCATGAATTACGATAGCCCTAGGATGAGTATTCAGCTCAATACTTGGCTAACTCTAGCTGACTGAGTTTATCCAATCAATACTTTTGCCATAATCATGAGCATAGTTACATATATCGGCGATCTCGCGATATATCGCGGGTCATTCCCCTTGGCGATATATCGCCACTAAAATATCGCAATATTTTTGACATTTTGAATATATCGCGATATATTCAATATGTCGCTATATATTAGGAATATATCGGGAGATTTTGGAAAATATCGCCCTGCTAAAAAAATTTGCATGAAATTTGATAAATAAATTCATGGGTTAAGTTTTTGGCAATGTTATTAAAAATAAATATAATAAATTCTTAAAGTAATAAATGGTAGTATTAAATTCTTAAAGTAAGAGTGACATTCTCCTTTACTTTCATTTTCTATCATTTTACTTAAATTTTTAATATTGCCATTAATTGTTTCAGGATGTTTGAGAGTGGTTCCAACCTCATCGGACTTCATATGCAAAAAGCAGAATTTTAGGTCCCATTTAGAATTCAAAAGACTTAATCGTTTTCAGGATTTCAAGATTTCAACAATTCCACTGGATTTTATCAAGTATGAGGGTATGGGATTGGCATTTAATCAAGCACATCAACCCATCCCTGTACCTTGATGTTGGTGGCATTGACTATTGAAATCTTTTATCATGACCTTAATAAAAATGTACCCTTCACTCATTAAACATGGTAAGTTTCATCAAAATTGTAGAGTAGTTGGACCTTCCACCATAGCTTAAGTAGTTGGAGCTTCCAATTTGACGCCTAACTCATCCAAAGCAGCTACAGGACCCCCTACTGCTTCCAGAGGAAGAGTGGTGCCCCTTGCCTATAAAAGGGGTAGAGGGGATCGATGATTCCTACTATTTATCATTGTATTATGTAGTATATAGATGCCTCATGTTGATTTTTGTACCTAGGCAGATGTTCCCTAGGTGACTTTAATTTTTGCCTAAAGTCACTTTAAGAGGGAAAAAGGTGACCCTCACATTAAAAGTCACTTAATGAGACTTTATAACAATAAAGTCACTTTTTGATAAATTTAAGTGGGTGAGTGATTTTATTTATGAGAAATAAATAAAAGTGATTTTCACTCTCAATCAATCTCATCCATTGGATTGATTCTTTCTCCACCATTGGATTAAGAAACTCACTTAGGGTAAACAAAAAGCATGAGGGAGGCAAAAGGTCTTTTCACTTTTCATTTTCAGGAGAAGAGAAGAGCTGTGTGAGAGGAGGTCGAGTTGCTGAAGGAGGTCACGATTTTCCAGAAGAAGAAGAGAGACTGCTGCACAGAAATCGAGAGACATTGATGCACAGAAATCGAGGTGCTTTACCCTTCATTTATTGCTGGTGTTTTGCACAGGAATCGAGGGAAGTACGGCATGCATTTATTGCACCGTACGATCTGCATTTAATGCCCAGAATTCGATGTACGGCCTGTAGGTACGGGTTCCATTAATGCTGCACGGTTTTTTAGGAAGGTACGGCCTGGTTAAATGCTGTACGAACAGCATTAAATTTCAGCAGAGATATCAGTGTACGGTCTGCAATTTTTGGCACAAAATTCGAGGAAGAAGTACGGCCTGTGTTGCTGCTGTACGGCTGCATTTTTTGGCACTGTTTTCTAGGAGATGTACGGCCTGTTACTGCTGGACATTTGCATGTGATTTTTGCACAGAAAAGAAGATGGGTGTTTGGCCAAATCCATTTTCCAGACTTTGAGATAAAGTTTGCCGGTGGAGATAAGTTGTATTTTTTCCACTATTTTTTTGTCCTGTACTTTGCTGAAGAATAATAAAAATCTCTCCTCTCTTTGACTGGTTTTCCCCGTGGGGGTTTTCCCAGGGCTGATTAGCCAAAAATCTCTGAGTTAAATTTATGGTGTGCATGCATTTGTTTTCAGCCTGTTAGTAATTTT
>LPNX010734927.1:169924-371829 GCA_001517045.1 Pseudotsuga menziesii
GACTTAGGGTTATTCAAAAGGCTGAGGGAGGCAAAAGGACAACCAACTTTTCATTTTTGCATGAGAAGAAGAGAGAGCTGAGCAGGGAGGTCGAGACTGAGAAGAAGGGTACGATTTTCCAGAAGAGAGATTGCTGCACAGAAATCGAGGAACATTGAATGCACAGAAATCGAGGTGTTTTACCTTCATTTATTGCTAGTACGATTGCATAGGAATCGAGGAGTACGGTCTGCATTTAATGCACCGTACGGTCTGCATTTAATTTTCCAGAAATCGTGGTACAGCCTGTAGGTACGGGCTTCATTAATGCTGCACAGAAATCGAGGTACGGACAGCAATTAATTGCTGCACAGAAATCGAGGTACGGCTGCATTAATTTTCTGCACTGTTTTCGAGGAGGTACGGATTCATTTATTACTGTACGGTCTGCAATTAATGAGCACAGAAATCGAGGGTGTACGGCTGGTGTTTTTGCTGGGCACAAGTTTCCAGATTTTGTGATAAAATCTGTGGTGGAGATAAGTTGTATTTCTACTGTATTTCTGTCCTTTATTTTGCTGAAGAAAATAAAATCTCTCTCTCTCTCTGACTGGTTTTCCCCGTGGGGGTTTTTCCAGGGCTGATTAGCCAAAAATCTCTTAGTCAAATTTATGGTATGACTGTCTATGTGTTTATTTCTGCCTGTTAGTAATTTTTACTGTGTGTTTAAAATTGTTCGGCAAATTTTTTAAGTAGCTCTCAGCCTATGCAAAACCGGCTGAAGTGAAAAACACAAAATGTTCATTTAAACCAGCAAGCAGTAAAACTCAGTTTTCTACAATTTTTAGTTTTTTCAGTGTTTTTTTTTTAAATTTAATTTTTCCAAAACTTAGGCTATTTTTTAATAGTTTAATTGGAAAAATTGATTTTGTAATAAAAGTGGGCCAAATAATAAGTTCCAGTCATGTAGGTACTCATTTTCAAGCTAAGAGCACCATGTAAACCCATGGACCCACTATTTCCTAGTTTTGACTGATTTTCCATCACTCAAGTCAGAAAGCCCCAAAAATCAATTATTGATTATTTTAATTAATAAATTAATGAATAATGGAGCAAATCCAAAATCATAGATCAGTGGATTCTCAACCGATTTGATTGAAATCAGTCAGATCTGAACCAGATTGACTGGATCAGACAAATCCTTGACTGAAGGAGGTGATCAAATCAAATCCAAAGTTGATCTTCAGCATCCTTTATGGGGAATTTCGCCCTCCCTCTCTCCCACACGTTTAGGCTCATCTGGATGAGTTTTGGTGGATGCTTCAGTCAACAGGTTGAGGTGTCAGTCAGATCAGCTCTCCGATTGACAATTGCACTTAGTGAGACTCAGATCTGGCTCAGTTCAGCTTCAAATCTGCATTGATTAACTCTCCATTAGCTGATTTGGTCTATCTCCTTGGGATTTGTGCCCCCCTGGGCTGAATCTCCTAGTTTTTGTATATATCCAAGCATAAGCCTCCTCTTCCAAGCTAGTTAGTGTTGGATTGAAGGGCTTGCTATTGTAACACTGTTGTAATCTTTTGATTGTTGAATTAAAGAAGCTTTGGAGGCCAAATGGTGTAATACTCTCATATGTGTGGATTAAGCATTGTCTTACGGCTATTGATGTTGTCGGCTTTTCTCTCAAATTCTGCATCTGAACCCTGTCTGGCTTGAACGATTCAGCTGAATCAATAGGAGTATAGTTGGGCAAATAAGGTTACTTGTTTTTCTTATATCTCATAGCATATATGTTAGAAGATCTAGATTATACATGTTTAATAAGTTTATTTGCATGTAATTCTTGTCTCTTTTTCATATATATATCCAGATCTCATGAGGTTTCGTGCAGGATTGTGTGTTTAGCTTTCAGGTAGCAAGGATTGGACGAGCTGTGGATCTAGTTTGACTCCACTATACATCCAAAAGCTTTGTGAAGACATCGCCCCTCTGTATTCCACTAACAAGTTTCCATTGCAGATCTGCTTCAGCAACAAGCACTTCTCTTCTCCTTTTCCTCCTTCAAAATCAATTTTTTTTACCTGGTTACTTTGTTCACAGTTTTGATATTGTTTAGATCTATTATCTTAAAGTAAATTTAACATAGATCTATCTCCTCAAAGCCCATAATCTAGATCTTGTTCTTAAAAGGTTTCATAAGCATTCTAGATGTAGCTTTAGGGAAATCGTCCTTTTTGCATGGAATTTTAAAGAGAATTTGTAGCTTGCATGCATTAGATTTCTGTTTTCTGTTATAAAAGATAAATCTAGCAATCAGTGCACATCATATTGGCTGCCTAAAAGGCAAGCCAAGATCCCAAGGAAAGCTTGCTTTCCTTGGTTCCCTTTTTACCTTTTTTAACTAGTTTTAACTTAGCTTTTTTGGTTAAAACTTAAATGTAAGCTGACCCAAAGGTACTTTCAGAGTGCTTTTGGGCATATTTCAATATAATAAGCTTGCTGGTTTTTAGCAGGTATAACAGAAAAGAGGAGAAGTTGCTGTTCGAAAGTGACTTTTGGGCCTTCTGAATCCCCCAGGGGTCTCCCTTTTTGACTGAAATATTTAATTTTTGCACTTTGTAAGCTCTTGGTTTCATTCTGTATAAGAATCAAGAGGCATCATATCAGTTTGCTGATATTGTAACCACTGGTAATAAAAATAATTATGAATAGGCTCTTTCAAGCCCATTCCCCATCCCCCCTGGGGAGATTTGCGTCCGTGTCATTTTTTGCTTTTCGTTCATCTTTTTTCAATCTAGCGTAGTACTTTGATTTAAAATCATTTCCATATTCCATTTCTATTGGTTTCAAAGTAACTTTAATACTTAC
This sequence comes from Pseudotsuga menziesii, assembly GCA_001517045.1. Taxonomy (NCBI): domain Eukaryota; kingdom Viridiplantae; phylum Streptophyta; class Pinopsida; order Pinales; family Pinaceae; genus Pseudotsuga; species Pseudotsuga menziesii. The sequence goes on from LPNX010734927.1 coordinate 172,772, forward strand.
CCCACGAGCCTCCTTTTGAGCCGAAAGGTGAAGAAAGGTTCGTGGTAGTCTAATTAAAAAATTGTGGTTTGCTTATATTTTTATGTTTCATTTGCTATCATCATTTGTTTCAGTAACCATAATAAAATCAACCCCTCCTTGATTCCCCGATTAAGGTCCACTTGGACCGAAAGAGGTTCCTGGAGGGTTTTCTTTTTAATAAGAACATCCATCTCAAAATTTACTAAAATTGACAAGACTCTAGTGTGTATGCTTTGCACTTGGCTGCGGTTCATCCGATCAGTCAAGCTGTATCAAAAGCACTTGAGTGACCAGTATAATTAGGATTCACTCTCCCAAATTGACAAACCATCAGGTGAAAATCCAACACCTAGATCAAACCATTACGGTGGCAAAATACCCAAAGGAAGCGGGAACTTCTGAAAAGTGACCTCGGGGCGTCGATCTCTGTCACACCCTAACGGGTGCGTTATGAACAATAGCCCCAGAGACTCCATTCAGCCCACATATTCCTTGCGAGTAGCCATGAAGGTTTAGTTTTGGACATACTCCAAGTACTCTCAGGTATATCTGGAGTCCACCCCTTCGCCTAATTTTAATCAACTCATATTTCACATTAACTTAAAACGTACCAAGAAGCAATTGCAAAACATTCACTCCAAGCAAATGCAAGTACATTGATTATCTTTTGACTCCATTCTAAGGCACTGGTTATTTTCTTGCTATATATATATATATATTGTGTCTCAGCATTGTGCTTTTGTGCGCTCATTTTGTATCTTGTCATCTATGGTTGTTTATGGTTAAATTTCAAACTCCTAAGTAATTCATTCAGTTTAACATCACCATACTAAGTAATTAGCCTTAGTAACTTAATAGGGTTTACCCCCCTTGGCTTCGTTAGGAGTTGAGCCTAAACGGAGGAGTCAAGAACAAGGTGACAGCCTTGACTCGAGACTTGCCCCCAAGGACACGCCGAGTGGCTTGAAGATTTCTGCCACGTGACCCAGGTGTGTGAAAGGTGGCAACAGCATGCAAGGGACTTGTTCAATAAGGAAACCCAAAACAAGGATCAGGTCGAAGCAGCCATTGTTCAAGGTCTAAATGATGGCATCTCAAGCACGATAGATGAAGCTCCCCAAGCAAAAGAATATGATGAGGCTCCTATATATGAAGATCTAGAAGTCCTAGCCAAAGAAGCTGGAGAACTAAAGGATAGGGTAAGTCCTCACTTCCAATGTAGAGTGACTCCTTATGACATATCAGATCTCTAGGAACATAATGACAATAATTCTAAGGACAATGGTTATTGGACATTTATGGGTCCACCTTTCTATGAACTTGAACCCATGTATCATTGTTTCCATACGTTGCAGCAAGAAAGAACAGCTTGATGAAGTTACTTAGGTTGAGCCGGAATTTGACACTATTTGGGATAAAGAGCTTTCAGTCACTTTAAGTAGGAATGATGAAGACATCATGTATGAAGACCCTGTGGGACGAAATATGATTGTTCCTTCTCCTTATGAGGCTAATGATGAAGAATGGCTCAACCCTTTTTCCACTATAATTGAAAATGAAACATCGCCAAACCTTGCAGATAGTTGTCATATGTAGATGGTCCATTATGATAAAAAGTTCGAAGATTTAGAACCCCGTATCTCTAGTGATTCTTCCATGATTTATTCGTCATATCTGTCCAGCATCAAGGAAGCATGTTACACAGAAGATCCTTTTGCAAATATTCAGCCTATTGTTGGCCCACACTATCACTTTCAGTTGTGCTCCTCAATAAGCATTGAAGAAGTTGGTCAACCCACTCTAACGTATACCAGTAAGTCCTTAATGATGCTTTTCAACAAGACCGAGGCAAGTAGGTGAACAGGTATGATTTTCAATCCTCGACTCCATAATATTTATTGTTTATCTTTTCATTTGAAGCATGAAGGTATGAATTATATAGCTGACCATTTCAAAATTTCAAAGATTGTTGAGGTTACTAACATGATTGTGAAAAGGATAAGCAATGCACTTGTATGCCCAAAGAAATGTTTGAGTAAATGCAGAGATAGGTTGCGGCTTACATATGAAGATTTCCAAGGTCTGGTTCTATGGACAGCCTCCCAAGTTCAGGATCTATGGGCGAGTTTCGTGCAAAAAAAATTCTTAGAAGACATGGATGATGAAGGTGTCCCATACATATGTCCACTAGAAGCATGGATCAACAAAGCTTGTCAAAGCAATGCTTCGTCGTGGCACCGATTTCAAGTCTTTCAAATTCTTAAGAAAGTCCAGTCTCCTGCACTCACCAAGATAAAGATCCGGGTACAAACTCAACATATCATCAATGAAGTATTGTCATGGATTACACTAAAGGACAAAGGTAAGACATCGGGTATGAATTGCTTACTCAGATGGTTACATTGGTGGTATGATTTCACCTAAAGGCTAACATATTTTGGCTGCCATGTTTAGAGTAGGCAGGGTTAGTTGCATTAGGCGTATTTTTCTGCATTGCATTTAATGTCTCTTCATCATTTACTTAGTCTTCATTGTTCTTAGTTTGTTTCCCTCATTTTGCGAACAAGGCAGGACGAAAGTGTCTACCCTTAGATGCTTTTAATCCTCTCAGACATTTGATATGTGTGTAGGTCTATAGGTACCAGTAGATTCACAGGTTTTGGAGCACTCCCAGGAAGAGCACTCATCCCGCAATTGGAACCAGTGTTACGTTGCACATGTAGCCAACACACCTTCAGGTGCACCCCAGGGAGAGAGGGCCAATGTTTTCGACCAGGAGGGGTGTTATCGAGCAATGATGGTCATGGTTGGGCCCTTTGGTCCATCCTTTAGGAGTACTATGGCTTAATGGCAATGTTGACTTCCCTTTGATGGGTTTTTTAACCTTGGGGTTGGTGTTCGGGGCTCTTAAAGGTTTACCACTAGGTCACATGGCTCCATATCCTGTTTACGAGCTCTAGTGGCCTCTGCTTCAGCTACGAGACACTCGTCTTCATTCGCAGCCACTTTGTACACCCTCCTGGCCCTTCAGTCAGTGGGCACTTGCTCTCCCTAGCCTTATCTCCTGAGAGGAAAGCCACCCTCCATGCCAAGCCTTTTGATGCTTAGAGGAGGAGGGATTTTACAGCATTCTAGGGGTTAGATGGGGTATAACGCCCTCCCGCCAGCTCACTCGAACTTTTCGTTCGAAGTGATTCGCTTATTTGAACATATTTTGGCACCTATGGGTACAAATACCCCATGTAGCCCACCCTGAGCCTACCTTAAGCTATATTTTATTATTCTTTTCTTTTAATTTTAAGTTGACATTTTATAATTTCAAATTGACATGTTTTAAGGCATGCAAGCCTGGATATTTTGTTAAAAGTGAGTGTGAGAAATAGATCTCCTCGCTTTCATTTTAAAGACAAGATTGATGGGATAAAAACATTATGCATTTGTTCTACCCTTCTTAGGGACCTTTGGAGAGATGCACCCCTCTTGAGGGAGAATTTATGGGTTATGCAAGCTTTTTCTAGTGTTCTTTGGTGAAATTCTTTTGCAAAGTGATGCTTGGATTTGTTGGCTAAACACAAGCACATGGAGGATTTGGCTTCTTATCTATTTGTTTAAACGTTGGTAGATGATGCATGTTCATGACTAAATGGTAGCCCTAGTGCTGCATTTTCTCCTAGAATAGGCCATTTCCAGTCTTCTTGTCACCTTAGCAAGTAGAGAGACATCTTCTTGTGAGAGTCCTCTAGGATTTTCCCTTAGTTTTCTAGGATAGTTGTCTGACCTAACCTCACTTTCTCACTAGGTAATCCATCCTCCCTAGATGCCCTAGGTTGGGTAGGGATTTTGCTAGGGTTGCTTTCCTTTGTCTTCACATCTTTTCATTTTCAAAACCTAGTTTCTAGGGTTAGTTCTAGGTTAGTTTTAGGTCTACAAAATTTATAAAATTCATAAGAATCAAATATCTAACAATTTAGGGCCTCCCGAAATTCTCGGCTCCTAAAATTTCGCGCCCTAAAATTCCAGGCCCTCCCTAAAATTTCATGCCATAAATTTGCAGGCCCTAAAATTTTGGGATCTCCTTAAAATTTCGAGCTCTAAAATTTCGGGCCTTAAATTTTTGGGCCCTAAAATTCCGCACCCTAAATTTTCAGGGCCTCCCTAAAAGCTTGCATGTTACTTTTACACCTTCGTCTCAGTCTCCACATACCTGCACAGAAGCAATCAAAGGCTAGTTAATGGGTTGGTTAGCTAGTGGTTTAGGTTACAACAAGTAAGTGGGTCTAACTCATATCCTTTACCTTTACACATACAGTATGCTAGATTGTTCAGAGGCAAGGTAAATGCTTGGTAAATACTTGGTTAAATGCACATAATTTTTCATTATACTAAAGTAAATGCCTAAACAACTACCGTTGTCATAAATATTACTATGCCTGACTGATACCTGTCTTGTTGCATACTGTTTATGATTCTGCTGCTATAAATACTGCTTTGGGTGATGACTGATACATATTGTTGTACATGTTGAATACACACATAAAAGTCAGGTTTTAACACATAACTAATTGTGATTATTTCTTGTAATGTGATAACGAATACCGCTGTCATGTATTGTCATTGAGATGCATATCTGATATTTACAATGTTGCATAAATGATCTTGCCTCTGCTGCATATTGTTTGACCTTACTCTCAAACTGGATGTATTAATGTCGTGAACTCATGGTTGTTGTTCTAACACCTTAACAGAGGACTGATATATTCTGCTCTACATATGCATATGTTGTTTTATATTTGGCTTTGAGTACTTAGTTGGATGTGTATGAATGCATTTCTAAAGTGAACATGATAGCTATACTTATACATTACATCATTTTCACTCTTCTATTTGACTCCAATAAGGCACTGGTCATTAACAACCTCAAACGAGGCATCCTTTGGTGTTTTATAGGGCTCTCCCCTAGGAGGCTTAGGCTCCCAAAGCAGATGGGAGAAGTTGGCTAAGGTAACAGTGGTGACTTCCTCCTCACATGCTTACCGGTGGCTTGGACTGCCATTTCAACCGGTAACAGCTTGGATTAGGAAGTTTCATCAAAATTGTAGGATGTTGACTAATGTCCTTAGAGGATCAGCTTCGAGATTCAAGGTAGACGAAAGGGCTAGAGCCCAGACGAGGTGGGCACAAGGTGTTGTTAATTGATAGGATCCCAATACATGCAATGATTTTGCTGATATGTAGCGATTGTTGTAGCATGAAGTATTTTGGACTCTAGAGGCCGTTTAGAGCCTCTTTGCTTATGTATTTTTGGGTCAGATATGGATTGCACCCAATGCTATTGTAGTTATATCCACCCTTGCTATATACATAAGAAAATTCACATATTTGTGTAAAATGATTTGCATTCATATGGATGCACCTGAATATATATGGTTTTTTTTCAAAATTTGAATATCTATGTATTTTTGGGTCAACCATTTTTTTCCGGTTTTGGTCTATTCATGCTTTTGGACTTAACTGATATATTATGATAACATTGTTATACATACCCAACGTCCACCCTTCTATGATAAAAATTCATAGCATCACTTTCTAAAGGTAGACATGCACAAATTTGATGGCTTAAATCCATCAAGTTGGGTTACCCAAAAGGAACAGTATTTTGCTCTCCATGGCATTACTGATGATCTCCAAAAATTAAGAGTAGAGGTCCTATATTTAGAACATTCGCAATGGTGTTAGTGGTATCAGAAATCTTATCATAGTTATGTCCCTTGGACCCAATTTGTAAAGATCCTTCATGACCATTTCGAACGTGACACTCACTGCTTGGGACGATTGTCAAAAATACACTAGAGCGACACAATTATGGAATATATTACAACCATTAAACAACTGCCAATCTGCAGAGGGCTTCTCTAATTATTTTTTTAAAGAATGTTTCATCGGTAACCTCAAAGAGGCAATTAGAGAACATGTCATAATGCAACACCCTATTACCTCTCAAACTAGCACCCTTCCAAAAGTTCATGAAGGTCGATGCTAAGAGTGGAAACTAATCAAGAGATGCACCCACTATAATGCACTCTCCTCTCTCCTTAGGCCTTGCTCCTTTGGTCACAAGAGGCTTCCCAAATGAGTGTAGAAGCAGCCCTGTGAACCTCAAGAATGAAAACAACTCTACTTCTAACAATTAACCCTCCAATAAATTAATCAACCAGTGCCTTATGGTGTCCATAAAGTATCCAAAATACCCAATGATTAAACGCAAGACTAGGATGTTAAGAGCAATAATACTTGGCACTATCTGTTTATAATTAAAATGTATCAATAAATGCACTACAAGACCAGCACCAATAACTTGTTTGATCATTTCAATTAAACCCTTGAAAATCACAAGTAAATATCTCTTACCTTTAACCAAACTAATATAAAACTTGTTATCATTTTTATTGTAGTTCAAGTTGGAGAAATTCTGAGTCAATAAATGGCTGTAGTAAGACCTGTATCAGCTTATAAAAGATATTAGACTTGAATAGAAACTTCATAAAAAAGACCCTCAAGGAGTTTAACAACACCCCAAGGTGATGGAGGTGTGTCTCCTAGTCCTCCAGGGCTTAGTTGCACCCCGAATATATAGTTGTAAATGAAGACACAGGCCTGCATTTAGGGCTGTGGCGGCCTCTAGGAGTTGATGTCACCCAAGTTTAGAGCACAAGAAGCAATACTAAGATTTTTTTATGACTTTTAATGAGATTTTTAATAACATATCAATAACTCAAAAATAATAAAGCAATAAAATATATTTTTGTAACTTTGTAAATAAACTTGACATACCACAGAAATTAAACAACAGTACAATAATAAATATTTTTTGGATTTTTCAACAATGTTTAATTTTTTATTTTTATTTAAATTTGACAAGAAATAATTTAAAAAAATTTGAAGATGGAAGGAATTGAGAAATAGAGTCTTGTTCCAAAGGAAATGAGAAAATTGAGGTCAACATCCTATCAAAAATTGACAATTCAATGTTTGGTGAGTCAGGGCAAGGCCTAGAAACCCTAGCCCTTGACCTAATTAGGACAAACAAAGATACAAAGGCCCAAAACAAGAGGGATTCTCCGAGAGATACATCACTAACAAGATTAAACTAACATGGATAAAACTTTAAAATACTCTTACCTTGGATACAAAAGTAATACAAGACAAGAGGTTCAAGATCTTACCAACCTTGGGAATTTGTATAGTGTGAAGAAGAGCAACCTTGAGCAATCCAGGGCATAGACAATGGTATATGTGCATTTCAACCTCTGTCTTATTTATAGGCAAAGGGAGGAGTGGTTGAAGGGAAAGACAAAGATGTGGGATGTGTTTCTTTATGATAAGGGTTTGGACAGCAGTGTTGAGTTCGCATTCGCCAACTTAGATCTCAATGAAAAAGTACTACAGCCTGTCACTTTTGATGATGGTGATCCTCTTAAGGGATTATCTTCCACACAAATAGATGCAGATCTCAGATTGGATACAGTAGTTGAGGAGGAGGAGGAGGAAGAGGATGGAGGAGATAGCAGCAGCAATGATGATGATTTTGATGATGTTGACATGGAGGGCTATTGAATCCTGACAATGACACCTTCCAACTATGACATTCTTCCATCTTTGGTTCTAGTATCTGTATTGTAGCCTATTTTGTATTTGCCATTGGCATTCCCACCTATAGTATCTTACTATCAGTGATTCACATCTTAATCTATGTAATACATATTACAGACTATAATTTGATTTTGATTACATATCATGACTTAATGATAAAACTGCAATATTCTAATTTCCTGTGTGTTTGATCATCATGTTGATTTAGATTGTCATTGATGCCAACAGTGCCCTGGTGAGGGTTTGTGGTGTCTTGTGCCCCTTGTGGAACCCTTGAGGGTTTGTGTCCTTGTTTGTGTTCATGGAGCCCTTATTCTTCAAACTCTCATAACATTGCAATGGATCTAAGGGTATGGGGTACTTGCTGCCACTGAAAACCTATCCAACTACTATTCTAGCAGTATTGGCTAGCTCTTAATTATACAATAAAATATTCAGTAAAAATGATTTGGCACCAGATATGCTGCTAAAACATGGTTTAACAGTATTCTCATAACTGGAAATTACCTGAATATATGACACCTAGTAGGTCCTTGCAATAAACATTAGCTGATTTTGAATCTAATGCAGGGTCTTCACGATTAATCTCTTTTGTGTCTGTTTCTAAAGCAAGATCCCATAACCTTATTGTACCATCTGCAGAACATGTCACAAAAGATCCTATTCCAGTGCCATCTCCCATGGAATGTAATGAGTTTATAGTTTCCAGCCTTTTATTTGGTAGAAAATTAGAAATATCCCATATACAGGCATCGTGGGAAAAGAATGCACAGTGCCTGGTAATCTGCAAAACAAAATAATATCAGCACAACTGCCAATCATACTATTTTTACATCAGGTGTACCTACCATTGAAATGCTAATAATGCTTTACATCAGGTGTACCTACCATTGAAATGTTAATAATGCCTACAATGGCTTACAGCAGTTCAAAAGCTAACAATGCCTAAAATTTTGCAGATATCACAACACCAACTGAGAACAAACAACCAGTCAATTCAGCAAACCTGCAGCTAATTAGAAACTCACCTTTGATAAATTATGCACATCCCATACATAAAAGCTGTGATCTCCATATATAACAGCTGCAAGACAGTAAAGGCACAAACTATGTCTAAATATGAAGACCCAAAAATATGTTTGTATCAGTTTCCTTTCTCTTGAACACAAACTCACCAAGTTTTTGGGAAGCTGAAAAGCTACAAGCAATGGCATCTGGAAAGTTAAAGCCTACAGCGTTATGTGCCCCATAGAAACTTGCACAAACTTTCTCATCAGTTACTGCATGGTACCCATGTGGTGCTGGCTTGGGCAAGGTTCCAGCATAGACAAGACTTTCTTGCATGAACAGGCGAACAACACCATTACTACATGCACAAGCAATATGCAATTCTGAAACAGCAAGCCCATAAGCTTGTTGTACCTGAAAATCATTTGCATATTAATACATCACAAGATGGAATTAAATATAGAATTAAATAGCAGCGAACAAGATAAAAATACTCACATACCTTCAAATCAACCCATTTTTTAATTGCAACACCAGAATGCAGAAGGCAAAGGATACCTGATAAGTTCACCAAAGTTCAAACAAAAGCTGCTGTTAAGATGATTGCCGCAAATTTAAGTCATTTCATTGATAAAAAATGTCTATGACTTGAACTTTACCAGCAGTTGTTAAGGCATAAATAGGCTGAGGTGTTTCTATTGGCAGGCCTGCAGGAACACCTGCATTTTTAATGCACGGTGCAGAAGATATTGACACAAAAGAGCCTTCTTTTTGACTACCAAGACTCACAGGCTTTCCATCAATTGCCAAGGTTCCTATTCCTGCAGATACACGACGACTAGCAGGTGCTCCTACCATCCAGCACTTCAGATGTTTGGTACCAGCAGTCAGGAAAAAATTCCCGTCCAAAGAGAAGTGGACAGACATGATTGGTGAAATTGCTGTGGTTATTCTGGTTTTTGCAACTAAAGTTCCATTTCGCCAATCCCAAAGACAAAGAAACCCATCATGAGGAAAACCTACCGAGACGAGATGCTTTCCTGATGCAGAAAAAGAAACAAACTTTCTTAGGTAAAATAACTTACTTTCCAAACAGGTATTGAAGTCATCCACTGAAGACTACTGCATAAAGATCATGCCTGATCATCACTGACCATTTGGTGAAAACCCCACACATGAAACTCCATATTTGTGTGCTTTCAATTCAGCAATACAAGACCCAGTCAAAGAATCCCAAATTATTGCAGCCGGCTGATGCCCTGACTGCAAAACAGAAGATGCTGAAAATGATGAATTCTATTTGTAACAAAAAATATGTAGAAAATAAAGAAAACTATTTGTACAAAAGTCAATAAGATGTTACATCTTCCTATTAACCATCAGCTACTGTACATTAGATAAGTCTCCAGTTACAAACTATAGTACCAATCCAAAGATATGGCTTCAGCTCTTGTAGTTTAGATAAAGTCTCCAGTAACAAACTATTGTAACAGCATACAAATAGATGGATTCAGTTCTTGTAAGTTAGATAAAGTCTCCCATCATCAACTATAGTAACAAAGAACAAAAAAATAAAAATACTATAGTATATATTATTATATACAAATCTAAACTAGAGAGACAGTTTAGTGCAATCAAAATAAAATTCAGGACAGTTTACAAACAACCTAATATTATAAAATGAAAAACCAGTACCGCTAAGTCAAGACACCAAAAAATACTATAGTATATATATAAAGCTAAACTAGAGAGAAAGTTTAGTGCAATCAAAAAAAAATTAGGACAGTTTACAAACAATCTAATATTATAAAATGAAAAACCAGTACTAGTATATCAGTGCTAAGGACTCAAGATAACAATTGACATTCCAAATGTAGCTTCTGTTAAAATGATCATGCATTTTTCCAGGCCTGATTGAGAGATCACAGAATTAAGTTATAACCAAGGTTTCACACTGGTGTGTCCCTAATGGTGGAGAATGTGTCCCTTGCATCCCATGTATATCAAGGACGCAGGGATGACAAGAGGATGTCCACTGCCATCACCAAATCACAAGTGACAACAAAGTAACGACAGCTGTGATAAGGGCCTGTTCCTGGATGTCCCCAACCAAACAAGAAAATGGGAAATCAGCAACAAACCAACATTAAAAAATCATTATGATATTGCCTTTTATTTCCATTATCAATGATCATCTATAGTGAGCCCTATTGTATGATGTGTTGATGCTTCTTGGGATTGTTACATTCCTACACCTTAAATCTTCTTAATTATAATTGTTTGTGTGAAGTTCAAATGCATAGTGACATCAGGTATGCTCAACTTATTGCAACAATTGATTTTATAATTAAATAAATCAAGTTCAAGCTCGCATGAGATTATCAAAATATATCGGCCCTAAATAAGATATGCAATATGCAAAATGCAAATATAAAATATAACTCTGCAAATCAATCAATTTAATTTACTTGTAATTTAATTTAAATTTTAAAGTCTACTAGTGGGCAAAGTAACTTTACAAAAAATAAGAAGATGAGCGAACATTGGGAGTGCTAAAACATCTACAAGAGAACCGTGAAAGAAATAAAGAGTACACAATTTGTGAAAAGGAGCCACTTATAATTTAATTTAAATATTGAAATCCACTGGTGGGCAGTGTGACTTTACAAAAAAATAAGAAGATGAGCGATCATTGAGAGTGCTAAAACATCTACAAGAAAACTGTGAAAGAAATAAAAAGAGTACACAATTTGTGCAAAAGAGATAAAAACGAACACTAAAACCCATTGCTCAGTGTAAACATTGTGTCCAACAATTGGTATCAAAGCAGGCCTTCATCATTAGCTTTTGCAAGCTTGAAGAGATCCATGGACACAAGTATGGATCCACGGGAAGAATTCATCAATGGCGTACCAAGGTTTGATGTGAAAGATTATTTTGGTTGGAGGAGCAAAATGAAAGTCTACCTCAAGAAATTTGGAGTTTGGAAAATTGTGATCAATCCACCCAATCTATCAAACAAGAAGGGCAAAGCAGCAGCTCAGAAAGATGCAAAGAAGGACAATACAACAGCTCTGAAAATTCTCATGGATGGACTTCCTAGGTCAGTCAAAGAAGGTATTGGGGAATGCACTTCAGCAAAGGATCTTTGGTTCAAATTGGAGGATGAATATAAAAAGGAAAGACAAGACACTAAACAAGAAAATCAAGAGGCAGAAATCAAAATTACTAAAGATATCAAGCATGAAGAATCAAACTCCAGTAAAGGTATGGATAATTCTTATTGTAGTATGTCTATAATTGATGAGGTTGAAAATGCCACTGCTGAGAATGATGAAGTATTGCTAAAAGCCAAACAAAGAATTATAAACTATGTATGTAACATAGATCTCAAAGCTAATTGGTGCTTGAACAGAGTTGATCTTAACCAATTTGATTACAAGTTGTTTAGGAAGACAACCTTTGATTATATGGATAATCTCCAAAAGAAGAACATTGAACTAAAGGAGTTGCTTAAGAAACTTAAGCAGTTGATCTTAACCAATCTGATCACAAGTTGTTTAGGAAGACAACCTTCGATTATATGGATAATCTCCAAAATAAGAACATTGAACTAAAGGGGCTGCTTAAGAAACTTGAGCATGGAGTAGTATGGCTAAATTAGCTGAAGGACAAGGAAGAAGAAAAAGAAAAATTAAAGATTGATCTGATCAATCTAACTCTAGAACAAAAGGACCATGGTAAAGATTCAAAAGAACTTGAAAAAGCAAGAGAGGCAAATCATGCTCTGAAAACTCAGCTAGAAGAAGCCAAGAGAATAGAAGAAGCATTAAGAAATCAACTGGAAAAAAAGGAAATGACAAATCAGAAGATTGAGATGGAAGTTGTCGGTCTTAGAAAGAAGATCGAAAAATCAAACTATCATGAGAAGTTGAACAGCAGCTCCGTCATGTTGGATAAATTATTGGATTGCCAAAGGTCTCCCTTTGACAAATCTGGCCTTGAGTATAAAAAGGTAGAAGACAATCTAGAAGAAGACAAGTGGTCTCCAAAGACTCCAAAAGCTGGTCCATCAATGACCAAGGATGCATCCCATGTACCTGCACATGAGAACAAAGATCTTGAATGTTCAAGAACACAACAAGGAGCTATGCCCATTCCTCGAAGCAAAGATTCAGTTCCAAGATGGAAACAAGGTCCAAGGTATGAATATGGATTTGATGGCTATTGTTTTTCTTGCTCTAACTTTGGTAACAAGGCAATGAATTGTGTAGATGGAAGAAAGAGTAATGGACATGTCGCTGCCACATGTCATACTTTAAGATGTTACATGTGTAGTGGGTTTGGGCACAAAGCCCAAGAGTGTGCAAGTCAAAGAAATCAATCAAGGAGGAGTCCCTTATACACATCAGCAAGAAGAATCGGTGAACCTTGGAAGAAGACCACAGCAAGAAGTTTTGAAGATCAAAAGAGAAGAACCTATTGTCAAGGACATGCTCAAGGATGGAGAAAAGAAGTTGATCAAAGAAGTGATGGAAGTTTCCAGCTCAATCAGGTGCTGGTCATGCAACCGATTTGATCACTTTGCAGCACATTGTAGAAATATGAGATGTCATGATTGCAATGGCCTTGGGCACAAAGCTCAATATTGTTGGAATACCATGAGAAGGCTAACATACAGCTCAGCTAAGAAAACCAACAAGGACAATGGAGAAAATGATGAAAAGATAGATGCCAAGAAGCAAGTGTGGATGAAGAAAAACATTGTGCTAAATCTGAATGAAATTAAGGATCAGTGCACAAGTAAACATGGTTTCCATTTGGCAAGCCATACTTGAAGTCTATTGAAGATTTCAAGTACACCATGAGTTCATTATTGGAGGATGAACTCAATGAGTAATGATGGTTGTTCCAAGCAAATAAATAGGTCCAAGGATCGAGGCATGCTGATACGGGGAGTATGATTGATATCATGAAGTTTTGTATTTGATGCATGCTTACCTTTTATGAATTTACTAAATGACTGCTGATGCATTTACCCTTGAATATGATTGAAATACTTGTTGCTGGTGTGAGAAAAATAAAGAGGAAGCAGAACCATGTGATAAAGTTGAAGTTTGAAGAAGACTTCACTAAGTCAAGCAAATTCGAGAAAGATTTGGCAGTGGTATTCGATGGTTCAAACTTTCAAAGGCAATAGGCCTATCTAATTTCAAAAGGTAATCCGAGTTGACAGCAGCAGAATACATTTTGGCAACGAAGAGCAAGCTACAGAACAATTTATAACAGAAGAAAGCCCCAAGCATGAAACTCGGACTGAAGCAGATCTCATGGAATATATGAAGATATTGTTTTTGTTAAAACTCTTGGTAGAAAATGAGGCTCAATACAACAATAAAGGCTTTTATAAAGTCTTTTAAAAGGGAGAGTACAGTGGTGTATGCTTGTGATGCTATAAAATGATAATGAACTGTATGATGATGATGAGGTTGATAAGCAAAATTTGAGCAACAGTATTAAAGATCAAGTGTTGATGAGCAGAGAAGGTTGTGAAAAAATAATTGCGCTACAACAAATTTGAGGAAGAAGAACAAGTTGTTTCACAGGCCACAAGCTCAGGGGGAGCAATCTGGCATGAAATCCAGCAGTACAATTTGATGGATAGCCAAAGAGAAAGCACAAGGATGATCTCCATGAAATAGTACCCAGCTCAATCAAAGGGGAAGACTTGGCTATGAAGATATCAAGAATAAATTTTTTTGACATTGTGAAGATTCTAATAACTAAGTTTCTGCCCTTTGTCATTAATGTCAAAGGGGGAGATAAGTTGGATGAGATTGCCATCAATGAAAAAGGGGGAGATTGTTGGCTAAAGTTGTCATTGATGACAACACATTAATGACAAAGGTAAAAGTGATGATCTGGCAAGGTGAAGGTCAAAGTGATGATATGGCAAGGTCAAGGTCAAAGTAAAAGGAGGACAAGGAGACAATGAAAGACAAGATGACATAGACATGGAGACAATGAATTGATGATGGCAAGCAAGTATGAAGGACAAGCAAGTCAATATGATGACAACAAAGGTGTGCATGGCAAAAGTGACATGGACAAAGAAGCTTGAAACATGACTTGGCATAGAAGACAATGGGCAAGATGATATGGCTCATGGACAAGGACAATGTACATGGCTGGCGAGATGGCTTGATGGCATAGACAAAGTGGACAAAGTGCTGGACATTTGACCACCTAATGAGCCAATTGACCCATTCTATGGTCATTTGAAGATGGCCCTAATACCCTAGATAAAGATGTTGTGGACAATGCACACGGCAACAAACAAGCAAGCATTGAATGCCTTGAAGGGTGATGACAAAGAAGTATGGCCAAGTGGATATGAATATCAAGCATGGATGGACAGCATGAATGGAGAAGACATATGCCAAGCAAGCATAAGCTTGCGGGCATGAAAATGGCAAGTGGGTAAAGTATTGGAGACAATTCAAAATAAAAATTATTTGTATCCCAATCACATGTCGTCCTAATGAATTTATGACAGGTCAGCTCCATAATTATTTCAAAAAAAAAATTAAATTAATTTTTGACAAGTCGGCTCAAATTATTATATGGAAAAACCAATATAAATACCCAATCACGTTTTTATTTTTGGGTGGATTTTCGGGTGAAGAAATACTTGCTCTAAATTTCGGGGGGTGACTGAGGAAAACGCAATAGCATCAGACGAATTTTTTACAGTCCAAAATTAGCAGTAGTCTCAAAGTTGCAGCAGCAGCAGTAATCTTCATCCTATTTTGCCTCTCTGTGGTGATGGTTTGTAGCAGCAGCCCTCTTAAGTAGCTGAAGTTTCGATGGTAAGCAGCAGTGGAGGATCCAAGGTTTTGTTCCTTGTTGAAAGCAGTCCAATGTTGGAACATCATCCTAAAGCAGCTCGCAGCTGAGAATAGTGATTGTAATATGTCTCGATGGAAGCAGTAAAAGGCCCTAATTTTACAATAGCCCTAGCATGGAGTTTACAATCCAGTTCTAGCATTGATTGTTGCCTTAGTGATAAATGGTTAGATGGTGATGAGGTCTGCACAAACCTGAATTTGATCTACAGTTTGCACATGTCCCGAGTTCTTACAGTATGCACAGATGACATCTGAAGGTTACAACAACAGACATTTGAATCTCAGACCTTGTACAGTTGAATGTGCAAATGATTGAGGTGAAGAAGAAGTCTGATAAGACAGTCAAAGAGGGTAGCAGCAGCAAGGTTTTGATGCCCTTCTGATTTTTGCAGTCAAGTTTTAATCCATGCAGGTTTGATGCCCTGATCTGTTCACAGTTGGAGTAAGCCTGAGTTTATGGACAGTAAACAGACTTCTTTAGACAACAGACCCGAGTTTCTTAAAGCCCTTCTATAGTCATCAAGCTTGTGGACAAGTTTTAGTTTGCAGTCAAGTTGAAACTCAGAGGTATGTTTTTGAAGGCATCTACACAAGATATGTATGACAAACCTTACAATGATACATACCTGTGAAGCATGTTTATAGTATGTAGTGAAGCACATACTGTGGTAAATGTCAGTGTAAAGTTTTGATGATGCATATTACTGAAGAATGACATGATGATAACCCTAGCAATAATAAATACAATGATGTAAAGATTTGGGTATACTAATGATGCTTGGCTGATGCCCTAGTTACAAATACGGTAGCATATAGAAGTGAAGTTAAAGATGCATGTATGATGGTTTAGGGCAGCAGATGTGATATGACAAATGACAGTTTGTGGATGAAGATGAAGTGCTAATAATGTAATTTATAGATTGATAATATGTGTAATACAAAATTGGCAGCAAATTGAAGAGACAGGTAATGTTGATGTGGTTGATGAGATGATGTGGCAATGAGCGCACTTGACAATGATATATGTGTGTGATGAGGGTGTTGAGACGATGAACTGTAATTGTAAAAGCAAGCTTGCCTTGCTTTTGAGGTTAGGATACCTCAAACCCTTCTTAGGAAGAGTCTAAGAAAACCAGGCAGAGTCCTGGATGAAGAGTAGGTGCTCTTTGTATCAATAGGTGTTGATTTTACCTCACGGTTGTAACCGTTCCAAAAACAAATACAAAAAGATTACAAAATCATATGGTGTTGTGTTCTCTTGTGCTATGGTTCTTGTTATGACTTCATGATTCAGATGCTTATGATTTATAAATGATGAAGTGGTAGATATTTATGAAATGATTATGTAAATGGTAGAATAATGCATTGATGAATTGGTAGTTGATTGATAGAAGTCAAGAAAAGATTGAAAATTGGCCTCACACTGATTCACCCCCCCTCCCAGTGTAAACATTGTGTCCAATAGAGCTATGGATACCTCTACAAAATCTATCTAGCTTGGTCCCACAATACCTACACACCCGACACAAGGAAGTATTCCCTTCACTGCTACACAGTCCCTCAGGCCATACTTTCCATTCTAGTGTTCTCTAAGGTGTGCATAAAAGAGTAGCCAACCCCTTTTGATCTTTTGTGAGGTTCTTCTCTTCACTAGGTATATCAATCCAATTTTGGTCCTCTTCCACTCCTAAGTCTTACTTACATTTCAGACCAAAACAAGGATGCACATAACAGCAAAACACAAGTGCTGGGTATGAAAAAAAATGTTTCCGCTGTGGGATGCCCAAGATGGGGTTTCCATTATTCTCAGAAGTATGGGCAACCAAAAATGAAATGGTAGATGGGGAATCAACCCTGGGAGGACAAATTCGATTTCAAAAAACGTTTATGAGCCTTACAAGGGCATAAATGACCTCTATAAACCCCCAAATCGTGAATCTCTTCTTTTCATCCACTATGCAACACAAAAACGGATTTCCAGCCATGGAAAAATGAAAAAACAAGCAGAAAAACATGAAGAAAACGCCCCAGCTAGCTCCAGCTGCGTGAGGAAGTGAAAATCGTGGTTGAGGAATGGATTGGGCACACAGTTCTGGGTGTTTTCTTGCCCCACAAGCAAAAATACAATTTCCCAGAATTCATGGCTTGCCCATACACGAAATTGACTGCCATACCTCTCCATTCCCAATGCATTAACTGCCTCAACCAACTCCTGGAAGAATTAAATGATTGGGTGCATAAGACAAAATGGGTGGTTGAAAATGTATGGGTTCTCTCATTGACATTTGGCTTAACACTATTGGCTCAAGGGTTTGAATAATTTCCCTCCCTATTCCTTGTAAAAATCATGCCCCCATCTCTTGTTGCATTGCATAGCTAGTTGTGGGTATTTTATTAAATTGCATATTCACATGATGTCTCAATTTATATTGTGCCTGGCTAGCACGAGAACCATAGGCATTGATTTTAATTGCCGATACATAAAACGTTAAATCGATGGTGGCGCCTTGGCCTTGAGCTCCTCACCGTGATTTAATAACAATATTTACATCATGTACAATTTTAATGCAATAGGGTCAAAATCGAGATATTACACTTGTCGACATGGAAATAAGAGGTGAGGAAGGAATGGTCTGCTAGCCCATCCATACAATAGTCAATACACCAACTTCATGATGGTTCCCACCCTCCAAAACACTACACTTGGAAGTTGGCATTTTGATGTATCAAAATTGTATCTTTTTGTGCCCAAATTCTAGTTTCAAGAAGCAAATTTTATTCAAGTTGCATCCCTCACCTACAACAAGTGATTCTGGCTTTTTGAAAACATATTATAGAGTCAAATGCTCCTTTTAGACTGGTCTTAAGGGTAATATTTGTAAGTTTGTCTCTAGGTGTGGGACATGTCAATGCAATAAAGGAACTTGCCAAACTTCCTAGTCTACTTCAACCCCTACCCATTACAAATTAGGAATGGGACAGAATTTTGATGGATTCTATTACATCACTTCCCATATGAAAAGGGAAATATCCCATATGTGTCATTGTTGATCAGCTACACAAATATGACCATTTTTCGACCATTTATAGAATGGCCAAAGCTAGTCAAATTGCATATGTTTTCCTTAAGGATATTCATAGATTGCATTGTTGCTTGAAGGTGATTGTCTCTAACCATGATCCTAAATTCACCAATCACTTTTGGAAACATTTCTTTAAGGTCCAAGGCACCAAATTAGCCATGAGCTTGGGCTATTATCCACAAATAGATGAACAAACTAAAGTTGTTAGCAAGTGCCTTAAAGGCTACCTTTGTTACTTCATTGTTGACAAACAATCACAACATATTAAATGGCTACCCTTGGCATAATGGTGGTATAACACGATATACCATACACTCTCCAAGACAACCCCATTTGAAGCTACTTTATGCCTATTTTCCACAAGCCTTGACACTTATGTTCCTTATGGATCTAAGAGGTTAAAGTTGTTGGAGCTCATAGCTAGAAAC
Source organism: Pseudotsuga menziesii (assembly GCA_001517045.1). Classification (NCBI taxonomy): domain Eukaryota; kingdom Viridiplantae; phylum Streptophyta; class Pinopsida; order Pinales; family Pinaceae; genus Pseudotsuga; species Pseudotsuga menziesii. Next base: position 191,870 of record LPNX010734927.1, read on the forward strand.
TTTATAAGAATCATTCATAACAACAATTTGCAATTGGTGACTAGGTTTACCTTCACCTTCAACGTTACAAGCAATTGTCCATGAAGAAGAAACATATCCGAAAGTCCTCACCTAAGTTCTATGGAACCTGGAAAATTGTCAACAAAATAGGAGAGATCACATATGCCTTAAAGAGTTACCTACATCTCCATTGATTCAAAATGCCTTCCATGTCTCTTCTCTAAAAAAGTTTATTGGGCAGCACAATCCAATACAAACAACATTGCCAAAGTTAGATGAAGAAGGCAAACTCACTTTGGCGCCAAAATCAATCAAAAAACCTAGAGCATCACAAGACCATCACTAGTGACTGGGTATCTAATCAAATGCAAGAATCTTCTTTCTGATGATGCCACATAGGAAGCACAAGATTTCATTCAATACTATCTGAGATTACCAAAGCTTTTTCTAAGGGGGATGACAAGTTATGTACCTACCCACACTATTACACTCTTCTTCTCTTTATCTACCCTTGTCTCTATCTTGCTAACTTTTACCATGATACATAAGAGTCATACTATTTGTCCCACATCCACTCTGTTATTTTACTTTCTTTACCTCTACTCTCTAAATAAGATATCATATGTATGGAAAGGTTATGTTGATATATCATTATATGTGAATTCATTGAAGGTTACCCCTCAACGTAGCTAGTAATTTAGTATCTTCTTCTTTGATGTCATTACTTGTTATTCATTGGTAGTGCAACAGCATGGTATTTATTGATATTGAATGTGTTAGTTTTTTGTACCCTGGAAAGCGTGTCCAAGTCATGGATGAATGTGGCAGAAGCAAGTACAGCAGGTATGGTCAAAGAACAATTCAGCAAAGGAGGTGTGGGAACAAGTCCATACTATAACAGAAGGCACAATACGTATTGTTGATCTCTACAGGCACATGAGGCAGTCTCAACAGATCGGTACAACATTGACATCCATGCAGCATGATGGTCTGCAGATGAGGGCACAGCAGTAGAATAGACTAGGAAGGAGTGCATCACTATTTGTAGGCTTCCAGCAGTGAGAACACATGCATGCATCCATCAGCTGTAGATAGGACATGATAAGGTTATCCTTAGAGTCCAGTTCAAGCATTGCTGAGTAGGAGATAAGTCATAGCATTGTTGTGTGGCTTCTCTTCTTAAAGGTGCAGTTGACTCGAGGATAAAGGTACATGCATTCATGCATGTTGAGCAACCTGATTCAAGACACCTTGTATTAGAGTTTGTTTATTTAAGCAAGGCACATGCAATCCAATTAAAGGTGCAGACCTCTAGGAGGATGCATGCTTGCATGCCTCAGATCATCTCCAGCTGAGGTGCTGTTGTGCATGTGTCCTGATTCGCTGTACCTGCTCTTCTTTCTAGTTTATATAGGAGAAAGCAGGGGTATAAGTTCAATTCATGGAATTCAACAGCGAGCAGTGAATTAGCTTGCTCTATTTTTCCTGTAACAGATTTCAGTTCAAACTTAATGAGAAAGTAATTACAGATTTCGACAGTCCATCTACTGAGTTTCTGTTTTGGTTAACAGTGATTTAACAAAACAAGTACACAATAATTCTGTTTTTCCTGCTTAATAGTAGTGATGTTATTTAGCACAGCCCTACAAAAAAATTACGTTTTTTCTGCTTGATAGCATCAATGTGATTTAGCATATAACTGTGAGTTTCCTCGTAATTTTCTGCAGTATGTGTTTGTAAACTTTAGCATTAACAGAATAGCAGTTTTAAGAGGCTTTCAGGTTTCAACGATCTAGTAGTTTAGGAATTCTTTTAATGGAAAGTCTTCTTACAATGATTCAAATTGAGATAATTGTATTAATGTCCACTTACCACAAAAGTAGGTCAGAAAATCTAACAAGTTAATGGTATATCTATATTCATATCCTCTATTTTGAATAGAATATCCTTCAAAAATATAAAGGAAGCTTTTTATTTAAAAAGAAAAACACTTTACCCATTATAAAAAGAAAACAGAAGACAAGCATTAAAAATCCAAACAGCCCTTGAAACTTTTGGAAGACGCGATGCTTAAATTTAAATTGTGAGGTAAATGCATCATAGAAATTAACTTGAAATTGGTTTGACTTGCTCTTAAAATCGTAAACAGAATATTTATTTAATATACATATCATAGAATAGATACATATATTTTTCCTTTTACATAATTGTGAAAAATTATCGATGCAATAGCCTTGGTCTAAGTCACATGGTTCGAATTCGAATTCGAGTTCGAGAACCATTTGATTCGGTTCGAATTCGAATTTTCGGATGAGGTTCGTTTGAGATTCGTCTTGAGATTCGAATATATATATATTATAAAATTATTAATAAAATATGCTATTGAAATAAATTTTAACCTATAAAATGAAATATATTACGCAACATGCTTAAATAGTTTAAAAAATAAACAATAAAATTGAAATGTGTCTCCTAAGTCCTAAACATAAGAATAAATCTGTTTAGTAAACAAGAAAAATAAAACAGAAATACTAGAACTTATAAGTTTATAACTCAATACATAATTTAAAAAGAACATCTTAACATAATAGAAAGCAAAAAGACAAACTATAAGTTTATAACATAATACATAATTTAAAAAGAACATAATACATAATTTAAAAATAATTTGCCCATAATGCATTGGAAATACTTATAATCTACAGAATTTAAGAAGATGCCCATAATGTTATTCTAAATACTTATAATCTGTAAAATTGTTTAACATAATTTAAAACATAACCATAATTCAAAGTTTAAACATTAAACTGCAAAAAGAAGTTCATATTCCTTAAATTTCGAAATTTGAAAATAAGTTCATAATGTCAAATATGTATGATCTCTCAAATTGTTTTCCAGAATCCAAAATGTAAAACAAGCTTAAAATTCCTATTCTTCTAGCCTACTTGAAACATCATAAAGCGCAACATCATCAAGAGCACATGGGCCACTAGAAATAGAATTGAGATCATCAGCTAAATCTCTATTATCATTAGCACTAGTCTCATGACTAGTGTCACCATCAATTTCAAGCTCATCTTCTGCTGCAAAATCTCCATTTGGGAAAGGCTGAAACCATGGGTGAGAGGAACTAGATGTATCTTTGGCTACACTGCTTAAGGCCAACTGCAAATTGCTACAAACATACACAAGGTCTTCCAACCGTGTACACAGCAATTTATTTCTCTTTTTATATTGAATGTGATTGAAGCTGCTCCAATTCCTTTCACAAGGAGATGCACTTGATCCTTGGCTCAAAACAGGAATTGCAATTTTTTGCAATTTAGGTGCTTCTGGTCCATAAAACTGCCACCATTGGCCTGGAGGAATGTTGGCCCTATCATGTATGGCAGAAATCTTTCCAAATATGCCATCTTCTAACTTGTATGCTCAAAGCTGCTCTCGAAGCCTTCTAAATTCTTCTAGATTTGGAACCAACCGCTCAATAGCTTCATAAAGGCCACTCATGACTTCTGCATCATTGTTTCTTTCTATCCCAAACAATCTTGGGTCCAAATAACAAGTTGCCGCATGCAAAGGACTTTGCAACATTTTCCATCTTTCACCAATCACCTCCCATATTTCCCTGTACTCATTTTCCACGATGTCAAAGGACTTAGCAATAGATTCCTTACAACGATCCATGCCTTCATAAACAAAACCCATGGAAGGGGTATCGCTATCAACCATCCTAAGCATATCAACAATTGGTTCACATATTTTTAGAACTTTTACACCATTTTCCCAAAAAGCATTGCCTAAAATTATTTGTTCCCACTCCTTTCCTTTGGATTCTTTTGAAAGGCGAGAATTTTCCCACTCGGTGCTACAAATAACACCTCTTATACTACTCTTCTCTTCAACCACCCTTTTGAGAGTAATGTAATATGTAGCAAATCTGGTTTCACAAGGCCTTAACAACTCTCTAGATGCTTGCTTCCTATACAAGCTCAATGTGAGATAATGGTTAAATATGAAGTGAGAAATTTGTTTCCCCTTTTGGACTGTCTCATTAATCCATGGAAACTTTGCTAAATCATGCAACAAGGCAATGAGTTGCACAGGGGATCCAATAAATTGTTCTGTATTTCTCCATTATTAGCTTGCCTGCTCCCACACAGTTTGAGGCATTGTCAGTTACTACTTGGACCACATTTTTTTCTCCAACTTCAAGAATGGCTTCCTCTAAAATCTTGAAAATGTATTTAGAAGTCTTCCTTTGCCCTCCTGCTTCCACTACCTTCAAAAACAAAACCCCTTTAGGGCAATAAACTAACACATTGATCAGTGGCCTATGACACATATCTGACCAGCCATCTGATAAAATTGTGCATCCTGTTTGTTTCCAAGACTCCTTGATCTTATCCAACCTGTTTGTCACCCTTTCCTTTGACCTCTTTAATAGAGTTGTCCTTAGTTTCTCTGAACTAGGAGGTACATATCCTTTTCCAAAATCTGCAATCTTCTTGCATGCATGGATAAAGTAAGGGCTTCTGGCCACATTAAATGGGATAGCAGATTCATAAAACATATCAGCTAAAGCATCATCAACATCCTGCTTTTCTACAGGCTTCCAAAGACTATTTAATGTGACTGTGCCAAATGATTTTGTTGACTAACATGAACTTCCAGCATTAGCCATATTTGGAGAAAATGAAGGAAAGGGGTTGTAAGACATTGCAATCTCTGTTGCAATGCGTCTTTTTTTGTTTTCATTCACTGCCTTAGCTTTTTTTATTCTTTCATAAACCTTTTCAAGCACTTTTTTCAACTCTACAGACACCCTAGGGCAGCCAACAACACCACCTCCTTTACCATTAGTAATAGGCAGTAGGTGGTCCATCACTCTGGTTAATGTTCCAACAAATTCAAGACGATTCCTTTGACCCATCAAGTTTCAAGACATAATTTGCATTTGAGACGATTCCTTGACCCATCAAGTTTCTCAACATGTTTCCATCCTTCAACTGTTGATTTTGGAGGTGCCATAGCAAAATTTTCTGCATTGTTTGTATTTTAAAAACTCGTCTTAGTCTTTAAAAAAAATAAGCATATATGATTGATCATAGAAGACTGAAGTTAGAACTTAAAAGTTTAAAATAGTAACATGCACTCACAGAGCAGCGAGCTTAGAAGTTAATGAGTTCAAAACTTCAAACTTGAGAGAACCGTGGAGGTTTGCGATCTTGGTTGCAACTTACAACTTACGGCCCACGGGTAGTGAAAGGTGGATACCAATATAAATCAGACTCGGCAGGTAGAGACTCGAGTGTCATTGACCAGAAATAGTGGACTTATGCAGCAACAGCTAATGTTGATTCAACAACGTATATGTTTTTTGATGACTCTAGTAAAGGAGATTGGATGCTTACCTAAAGCAATCTCAATATGCACAATAAATGAATCAAGCATCAAAGAAGCATATTATTTAATATACCATCATGATCATACCTGTAGCTGTAGCCTGTGCCGCTGTGGTGTAGAGTGTGCACTTGTGAGTCTGACTGTAGATTCAAATCAGAGTAAAGTTGAAGCCTGGAAGTTGGAACTACATGGAGACGCTGGAAATCTACAAAATCGTGCTCCAACAAGAGTTCAAAATCGCTGGAAAAAAATCGTCAGCTGTGAGTTGATGTCGGGAGGCTGTCTCACTCTCGATTTGGAAGCCTAAAGGTATGCCGAGGCCGAGCAAGGTGTTTCAGGTACAGAGCCGAAAACCATAAAAATGTAAAACCCTTCGTGCTATGCTTGCATAGAGAAAAGAGGAAAGTGCTCTGTCAGGGCCGCGACATGAGTTTTGGACAACACGCGTGAATGTGGGGCCTCACAGCCACGTGAACCGTGAGCGACCGTCGGCTCGATTTTTTTCGAATTTTTATTAAATGCAGTATTAAATTCGAATTCGCATCAAATTCGAAATCAAACAAATTCAAAATCGACCAAATTCAAATTCGAAAAAATTCATCTTGAAATTAGTTTTTCAAATTCGCCGAATGTGATTCGATTTTTTTATTTTCCTTGAGATTCGACGAATTTCGAACCTCAAAGTTCAAATTCACCGAATCATGTGACTTAGGCCTTGGTTATGTTCTAACTTCTTTCTAATGATTTATTTTATCATCAAAGAGCCTGTTACATTGTATTTGAGTGTAATGAGTTAGCCCGTATCCAGGTTAAGGAGGAAGATATTCCATCTTCGGAATAATAATGTAAAAATATAATAATTGAATGGATGATTGATTACAATGGATATGACCGCCTTAAATATGGCTTGGCCATCAAATATTGAAGAGACGCTTCTCTTCATAAACTATATTTAATATTATTAATTACTATTACTAATGATTACCTATTTATTTACTATTTTATTGTTGTAACATTGTCTTCCCCTTAGGAAAGCTTTGTCCTCAAAGCTTCGATTATTGTTGTCGTCTTTTCATTCTTGTTTTGTGTTGAAACAACGTCATTACTTCCTTTATGTCTTTTGTTTTAGAACTTGTATTAGGTACGTGCTTGGTCTTGACTCTTTACGCAATAGTTTGTCAATTTCCCTTCACTTGTAACTTGAATTTATACTCCATTCTGTTTATTATTGTGGTCCCATTTTCCATGTACATGAATACAAGGAATATTTTTGTGACTAACCATATCAAGATTTGTTTTAGAAATCCCTTGTCCCACAATACTTAGGATGTCATCACATAATGTTTCACTTTTATTATCCTTACAAGTTAACTCAAGAAGTGATGTCTCCTGAGGCTTCTGACACTCGAAGTTGCCAGATAGTGTTACATTTAGGTTTCTCCAAGGTGGTAGAAAAGTTAAGGTAGAAGATAAATCTAAAATATCTACTTTCTTTGACTTGAATTCCTTTGCATAATGTAGGATCCATCTTTTGTCATTGTATTGATCGTCATTATTATCAACAACACTAGCTTGACTCTTATTACGATCATGGTCGAGCATATTTTTATCAAATATATTATTGTTATTTTGATCACCCTAAAATATTATGTCTCTTTGTCTTGTTTATTGTCTTGATTGACTTTGTTGCTCTCATTTTTGTTGGCATACTGGTCCAACATATCTGAACAACTAATATGGTTTGTACTAGACCTTAGTTTTTGTAACACTTCCATTATTGTATTCTGGTTCTATGTCATGATGCTCAGGTTCTATGTTATGGTGTTTATGTCTTGCGTCGTGGCGTTCATTTTGTCATCAAGTCTTTTTGTTTCTCATTTGTGATGTCTAGTTTGTCATCAAGTCTTCTTTCTAATACTAGAACAACTTTGTCTTTGATTTCTTTCTTAAGCGTTGCATTGCTATTTTTCATTTCCTCCTTCCAATTTTTTTGGTTGGCGACGAGGGCCTTGATGTCCTCCTCCAATTTCTCAATTTGGGCTTTTAACCCCGTTGTCATGCTTCTTAGGTGCGGGGTTGAGTAATTAAACCCAATTTTGTTTAATTTAAGGCAAGTAACACCCTTTTTTTTGTTAAAGCTAATTATTAATAATTATTATAATAATAATAATTGCACCGGAGAGGTGCATTCTACAGCACAGTATGGGAGAGATGTGTAACTCTTTTCGTGCTCATCCTAGAGTTGACACGTGTCCTTTATTAAAAATAATAAAATATTATTAAAAATAATAAAATATTATTAAAAATAACAATGTCGACTTAAACTAAATTTAAATTATTTAGAATTGCATATATATAAAACAATATAAATTAGATAAACTAAAACCATAAACATTGGATTACACATTTCCTCAACACTTCCACTCTAAAAAAAGGTTTACACCTTGAGATATTTGATCCCTCTTGGTGCTTGGTAGATCCCATAAATACCAATGTTACACCGTATCCGAGCATAATGAGTTATCCCATATATGGGTTAAAGAGGAAGATGTTTTGTCTTCGGAATAATAATGTATAAATATAATAATCGAATGGATGATTGATTACAATGAATATAGCTGCCTTAAATATGGCTTGGCCATCAAATATTGAAGAGACACTTCTCTTCATAAACTATATTTAATATTATTAATTACTGTTACTAATGGTTACCTATTTATTTACTATTTTATTGTTGTAACATAACCCTTCAAACACAAAAGATCTTGCCCTCAGATATTATTTATTCTTTGAGGCTAAACTTTACAAAAACAAATGACAGGAACTGATATAAAATTACTTTGAAAGGATCCAATCACGAGCCATACCTCTCCAGCTGCAATGAACTTGGCCCCGTTGTGTGAATATGCCACACAAGTCAATGCCTTCGGGGTTCTAGAGGCCACCAGGAACCGGACTTGGCGATTTGCATCAACGTTGTATACGACAACAACACACCCAGCAAGATAGGCAAAATCTCCATTTGAAAAATTGGAAGCAAAGCCACTACAGTTTCTTGTTGTCACACCTATTACCTTCTCCAATTCAAGCTGTATACCATAAATCAAACGAAAGGAAAAATGAATAATATCAAGTGAAAGTAAAAAGATGAATAAGAACTCGAACTATTAGAAAAAAAATTAGAAAAAGGCAGGAACATGCTCCTTGACTACTCAATTGGGGGCTAAAATGAGAAGTAGGTGCTTGTGCAGCAGCCCTAAACATACGCTAATAATATTTAAAATTAGAAAAAGGCAGGGAAATAATATGTCGCATTAAAAGAAAAATAATTTAGAATAAAAATGATAACATCATAACCAGGGACTCTTTTGGGTTTTATTTTAATGAAATGTGGTTGTGGATTGGGTCGCGGTTCAGCAATGAAGGTGTGGCAAGTCAAGTCACCTATCAAGTAGAATTTCTTGGAAGCATGAACAACAAACGATTTGTGCAGATTGGGGCAAACGAGTCATGAACAACAAGCGGTTAGCGCCAGGTGCAAATCCTGGGTGATTCTTGACAGAATAGTACATTATCCCATCATCTAAACCGATAAAAGTGCTTTTGTTTACTATTCACCCTCAAGGGTCTGTCGGGCTCACTAGCAAACCAGTTATAATCGTTCGCTTAACTTTGAATTTAAACAAAACCAAATTCACAAAATACAAACAATAAAATGTAGCATTTCCGGCAGATTGTTTTGCTTCGAAAAAACTTGGCAGAATTGCTTATAGCAATCGCCGAGGAAAAATTATAAACCTGGTGTGACATAATATATCAAGATTGTTCAGGCTTGAAGTAGGGTTTGGGAGGTGTTAAATACCTTCCCACAAGGCTCAACTCTCCTGGCTCTCTTCTTTAAAAGCCTCATTCTGAACTGCGAGGATCTTGCTCGGAGACTTGACCTGAGTGAGCCTCAGATTTTAAGGAAACTGCGATGCGAGAAGCCTCCTGTAGGGAGAAATACAGTTAACTGCGTGGTAGTAGTATCAAGTATGAATGGTCCGGAGAAAATGAAAGAACGAGAAAAACAATGAAGAAATCAAAGAGGGGAGATTCCGGAAATGGCAGAGAACTGTTTTCCGAAATGGGAGGGAGGAAGTTTTAAATGCCCAGCCCAATTTATACAGCGCTCTTAACGGCTGCCTGTTGAGATCGCTTGGGTTTGTTAATAGTGGTGGGATCCATTACCATTTTACATGTATTTGTTCCATAGTTGTTAAGAGTGGAACTTTTTTTTCCCATTTATCCTAAGCAGATTTTTTTTCCATTTATCCTGAGCAGATTTTTGCGAAAACGTTTTCTCAATGCGAAGTTTGAATGGAGTAACAACATAGTTTTAATTTGCATTTATTGCATTTAATCAAGGAAAATTTCAATGTTGCAACTTCGGTATTTCCTATGATTTTGAGAATGGTGGTTAATGTAAAGGAGGGAGCATAGACTATTGTGTGTCTGGTCTAACAAGGATACCAAGTGAAGCTCACAAATATAAAGAATATCATTGAGGTAGTTAGTCTTCAGCATTGGTGTAGGGAGACTAAAAAGCTAGCCTGTAGCTTTCTGGAACTGTCGTTCTCTCACATCTATCGAGAGCACAATATGACTGCTGACAGACTTTCTAAAAAGGCACTTAGTCTTCCCCAAGGTAAATGCTGCTTTTTGGAATTTGATGAGAATAATCTGGTTTTTAGAGATTATATTCAGCTCTTTTGAGCTTGTATTATGAGTTTTCCCCTCATTACGGATCCCCTGGACACACTATTTGATCCTTACTGGTCTGATTGGGTCTTTTACCCATGTATTGCAGCTGCTTTTCTTTAGTAAGTTCCTCTTTAGAATGCAGAACAGAGTCTATTGGCTCTCGATTGATGTGAATGATCAGACAGTCCTCATTACATGATGAGACAGTATTTTGATGGGAATTTTGGTATTTTGTGCCTTTCTCCCTGACGGGATTCCCAGGGTGGGCAGTTATGCTATTGTGTGTAAAATGTCTTTTGATTCAACTTGAATAACAAGGACAGTTTTTTCTTCTTGACAAAAAAAAAAGAATATCATTGAGGTAGTTAGTCACTTGAGAACTTGATCACTAGACTTTTTTTTCTTTAATTCACATCATTTACCATTAGAACTAGCTAACTAGATTAAGATGACACTCGTTATTGTATACATATACTTTTTTTTATCTCAAGTAGCTAACCCAAACGCAATCTAGGCAACCTTATTTGAATTAGCCAAATTTTAATAATAAACTAATGAATTAAACTTTTTAACTAATTTATAATTGAAATTTAAACATTTAAAATAGAATTAATGAAACTTCATTAAACATGTCATTATAATAATTTTAACTAAAATACCAAAAAACTTAGAATTATTAAAAGTTTTGTTATAGAAATAATTTTGGAAATAATTATGTTTTAGGTATTCAAACATTCTCAATGAGGAAGATTGATCCAAAGCTTTGGGAAAGTAATGTTGTTTAAGTGTTATGTGAGATGTTCAATGTGCATGCCTTTCATAAAATATTGGGCTTTTCATTTTATTAGTTCAAGGTATATGTTGTTATTACATTGGTCATAGGGGCCAATGTGACCAATGTAATAACAATGTATAGACACACAACACACAACTTCAATATAAATTGCAATATTGATTGTCTAGGTAATGGAGTGTGGATTTTGAGATATTCTTCCTGAGTGTATAGACAACTAAAAGGAAATTAGATTGGTTGATAATGGATTCTAAGTTGGCCTTAGGGTTTCTTAAAGACAAAGATGTATAAGAGAACACTCAATAGTGAAAGGTAGACAACAGTGGTAGAACGACAGCATTGAGCCTGCATGCTAATTGTTATTCACATTTTTTTTTTCCGTTGGATTTGCATACTTTGTTATTTTAGTTATGTATTATTGGGTTTGTTTACATGTGGGTTGATTGATATAGATTAAAATATAGACTTATAGTGTTTTTTCGCTATATAAAACAAAAACTAGTCGCATGGTCTCGTCTTTTCTAGGTTTAAAAATTAATGTACCTAGACACAAAGGCTGAGAATTGAGATCAAGACCTCACACATGCTAATACTTGAAAGGACAAGGCAACTAATTTTGTTTCATTCGTCTTCTCTTCCTTCGCTCTCCAAAATGTTGACTTCTCCCACCTAAGCAAGTTGTGAGAGTTGAAACTATTGATAATCAATATTGTAATTGAAATTTGAACTTTGCAATATGCAACACACACATACACATCATTAGCTTAGGGAAACTACCATAATGCCACATGTTCATAACTTAGGGCCTAAGGGAACATGTCATTGGTTTTAGGGATGCCACATATTTTCTTTCCACCCTCCAAAATTAAATATAGAAAACTATGAGTGCATTGGCGTGAAATTTGTCCACTTGTCAACACCACAAGTTCACCTAGTGAAAGGGCTCAATTAGACCTTCTTTCATTCATTATGGCAAACCCTCTAGATTATGGCCCAACTACCATTATTGGTTTTATGGTTTCAAATTTAAAATGCAAATGAAATGTAATTGCCCTAAAACTAATATAGTTTAACTTATCTCAGGAAATCTAATAAGAAACAAAAACATGTGGAAATAATATAAACAAATGCAAGCAACAAACATAAACAAGTTCATAGAACCATAAATGCTTGGTAGGTTCCCTGAACGCCTTTTTTATTCCAATCTTCTACTTAAAGAATCTACCACGAGAATATAAAGAATGGGGGAGAGTGAACATCCCTAACGAAGGCCTCTTTCACTCTGAAAGAAGACAATAGGCCTACCATTAACTAGCGGTGCTATCTAAGGGCTTGTTATGCAAGCTTTAATCCAACCAATGAAGTTGTTAGAAAAGCCACATTTACTAAGAACAAAGAAAAGAAAGGAGTGACAAACTCTATCAAAGGCGTTTACCTTATCCATCTTGATAACCATGCCTCTTTCTTTCCTAACTTTGATAGATTGGATTGAGTCTTTCATTAAAATGATATTATCTAGAATTTTCATTTTAGGAATGAAACACCCTTGGTTTTTTTACATAATTTTTGGGAGAAGAGGTTTTATTATGGTGTCCAATATCTTAGTGATTATCTTGTATGAAGAATTGCATAGGGATATTGGTCTGAACTTGGAGAATCACATAGTGATTATCTTGTGTTTTCTCATGCTAAAGGATATCAAAGTTCTCCTAAGAACATGATTAGTGTTAGTGTTTGAGTCAATATAACGACTTATTCAACAAATATAAGTCATCTATTGGTCAAATAAGACAAAGTTTGTGGAGAACCTCCTGCAATAAACAACGAGAATGCATAATATAATAGAAATAATGGATCACATAAGAGATTTTATTAATCGCAGGCCACTTCGAGGGGGCAACCTCCTTTAAGCAAGCTCAATACAAAATAACTCGTCGATGCTTTCATTAGCCTCAACACATACTTATATACTAAGTCTAATCTAAACAACTATTACTCCCCTTGAATGTGGGATAATGCAACATATTAACTGGACGACTTAACAACTATTACTTACTCCCCATGGATGTGCGATAATACAACATACTAATGGGACGACTTACAAAGCATATGCGTTTAACAAAATATACTAACAAAATAAAGAGGGGGGTTAACACGGGTTCTTAACAACCCCTCCCTCTTAGAAAAAGCATTGTCCTCAAAGCTTTAGATGTGGAAACTGCTGCTGAATATAAAGGAGCGGTTCCCATGTAGCATCCTCTGGTTGCATGACATGCCACTGAATTAAGACCTTTGTGATGGACAGAGAGCGAAGCTGACGAGTGCGCTTATTGAGGATGGCCTCCGGTTCCAAAATGATGGATCCATCCTTATCCAACTTTGGTAAAATAGTTTGTGCTCTCATGTTGGTGCCAATCACTTTCTTGAGACAAGAGACATGAAAGACTGGGTGAATGCGAGAAGAAGGAGGAAGTTCCAATTTATAAGCAACAGAACCCATCTTCTAAAGAACTTTATATGGCCCATAGAACTTTGGAACCAGGTTCTGATGCCCTTTGAATTTCAGGGAGGATTGCTTGTAAGGCTATAGATGAAGAAAAACCATATCACCGACTTGAAAGGTGCGCTCAAAACGGTGTTGATCGACTTGTTGTTTCATGCAATTTCTTGTCATGTGAAGATTCTCCTGCAGAATGTGAAGAATCTAATCGCGGTTTCAAAGAACCGTGTCAACTCCCTGAACTGGTGAACTGTTGGGGGTGTATGGAAGGAGCATTGGGGGTGGATGCCCATAAATGGCTTCATGTGGAGTCATTTTAGATGCAGTATGGTAGGAAGTATTGTACCACCATTCAGCGAGAGGGAGCCACTTTGCCCATTGAAGTTGTTATTCAGAGGTGAAGCAACGAAGATAAGTTTCCAAGTATTTGTTGGTGACCTCAGTTTGACCATCTGTTTGTGGGTGATATCCTGAACTCAATTTCAGTTTGGTTCCAGTGAGGTGAAAGAGTTCGGTCCAAAAATGACTTGTGAAAGTTGCATCGCGGTCTGAGACAATGGAAGAAGGGATGCCATGAAGACGAAATATCTTGTCCATGAAAATTTGTACGACTGAGGAGGTAGTATATGGATGGTTGAGAACACAAAAATGACTATATTTGGAGAGCCGATCAACCACAACCAAGATTACGGTCTTCCCTCTAGATTTAGGGAGCCCTTCGATGAAATCCATCAAAATATCTATCCAAATCCTTGTAGGGATGGGAAAGGGTTCGAGCAAGCCTCGGAGGAGTGTAGTTTCACCCTTGTGGCGCTGGCAAGTATCACATTCAGCAACCATCTGTTGAATTTCCCATTTCATTCCCTTCCAAAAGAAGTTACGTCGTGCCTGCTCATACGTTTTGAGGAACCCAGAGTGCCATGCCGCTGGAGAAGCATGGAGTTCATAAAAGACATCTTGGTGAAGATCTGTGCCCTAGGGAAGCACCAGGAAACCCTTGTATCTCAGAGAAGAACCATCCCAAGAGTAACATTGTACAAGAGAAGGATATTGGTAAACAATTGGATGATTTTAGATAAGGAAGAGTCATTGACGTAGCCTTGCTGAACAGATTGTAACAAATTTAGAATAGGCATAGAAATAGCTGAAAGAGAAGCATGGTCATCAAATGTGCAAGAAAGAGCATCCACCACAAGATTGTCCTTACCCTTCTTGTAAGTGATCTCATAGTCATAACCCATGAGTTTGCTAACCCATTTTTGTTGTGTTGGGGATGAGACCCGTTGTTCCAAGAAATATTTCAGACTTTGGTGATCAGTCTTGATGTAGAAATGATTCCATAAGAGGTATGGATGCCACTTTTGTACGACATGCAAAATAGCCATCATTTCCTTCTCATATGTAGAGGTGGCTAAATTCTTACTAGACAGGGATTTGCTGGTGAATGCAATGGGATGTTCATCTTGGAGGAGGACAACACCAAGTCCATTGTCGCAAGCATCACTCTCAATAGTGAAGGGCTTGGAAAAATCAGGCGTAGCTAGAAGAGGTGTGGTACACATAGCTTGTTTCAGTTTCTCAAATGCATACTCAGCAGTAGGTGTCCATGAAAAAACATCCTTTTTTCAGTAGAGCTATTAATGGAGTTGTAATCTTCCCATAATCCTTGACAAACTTGCAGTAGTAGCTAGTAAGTCCTAAAAACCCACAAAGGCTCTTCAAGGTCTGAGGATGCGACCAATTTTTCATGGCATCTATTTTGGCAAGATCGACACAAACCCCTTGTGCTGAAACAATATGCCCAAGATACTCTACTTCCTTCTGCCCAAAAACACATTTAAATTGTTTAGCATAGAGATGATGATCACAGAAAAGTTGCAGTACAAGATCCAAATGTTGGAGATGCTCAGCCTAGGTTTTACTATAGATGAGGATATCATCAAAGAAGACCAAAATGAAGTTTCGCAAGTAGGTCCAAAATATTTTATTCATCAATTCCTGGAATGTGGAAGGAGCATTTGTGAGGCCAAATGGCATGACCAAAAATTCATAATGGCCATCATGTGTGCGGAAAGCTATTTTAGGGATATCATCTGCATGAACCTAAATTTGGTGATACCCAGAACGAAGATCCAACTTGGAGAAAAAATGAGCACCATTGAGCTCATCCAGAAGCTCATCAACAACGGGAATTGGAAACGTATCCTTGATTGTGATGTGATTAAGTGCTCGAAAGTCGATGCAAAGGCGCCATGACCCATCTTTTTTTCGGACTAGAAGGACCGATGAAGAGAAGAAACTAGTGCTAGGGCGAATATCACCTTGCTTCAGTAAGTCGTGAAAAAGCATCTCTATTTATGTCTTGTGGTGAAATAGGTAGCAATAGGGCCTGATGTTCGGAGGGACGCTTCCAGGAAGGAGCGAAATACGATGGTCCTCTGGTTGGGAAGGTGGAAATCCCACTGGCTCAGCAAACACACATGCATATTGATCCAAAATTTGTTGTAGATCCAATGGAGTAGTTGAGACAGTTGAAGGTTGCATCTGAATGAAATGGAGCTGAGCGATGACACCATGTGAACTCTTCTTAAGAACCTTTTCCATTCGATGCGAACTGATGAGGCTGAGAGACCCTGGTTGTAATCCCCATAATGTGTGTTTGTTACCATTGATTGAAAAATGCATCCAAAGTTCAACAAAATCCCATAAAATGGGTCCAAGTGTGCGTAACCATTGAGCGCCCAAAACCACATCACATCCGCCTAAGGGCAAGGCAAACATGTCAGAGCGCAAGTTATAATCCCCCATAGAGATGCGCACATTACAACACTTCCCTTTGCAAGGTAAGGTGCCCCCATTGGCAATCATGACTTCAAAGTTGGAGCAAGGATGGACAAAACAATCATCATGTTTGGCGATCCTCGAGTCAATGAAGTTGTGAGTGCTACCAGAATCAATGAGTATTGTAAGAGGGAGTTTTTTGAATAGCCCTCTGACCCGCATGGTTTGTAGGGTGGTGACTCCGGCAAAGGCATGGAGAGATATTTCTGGTTTGTCATCTGGAGCAGGTAGTTGTTGAATGTCACCGTCAGTATCTACTAGATCCTGAGCATCATAAAAAAATTCAGGTGCAAGTGGAGAATCCACATCCAAGAGAAAGAGCTTTTTCTTAACACATTTATGTCCCCAGGTGAATTTCTCGTCACAATTATAACAAATCCCTTTTTCCCGACGTTCTCACATCTCCGCTTCACACAAATGCTTGATAGGAGTGGTTTTAGGAGCTGGTGGAATTTGGGTTCTTTGGGGAACCATAGTTCTGAATGGAACAAGAGTGGATTTGGAGCGTTGTTGAGCCCTGATCTTGTCCTCTGCTAGCTTATCCAACCCTAGGGATTCCATCATTGTGTTGGGGTAGAATATTTTAACCTCATATCGTATTGCATCCTTCAGACCACTGATAAAACAACTCAGGTAGAATGCATCAGGTAATCCCTCGGTGTGATTGGCTAGTTTCTCAAATTTTGTCTGATACTCCCTCACAATGCCAATTTGGCGAAGTTTGGTGAGTGCTCTTGTGAAGTCATCAAAAGCACTAGGGCCAAATCGTTGCAAAAGGAGTTAGCAAAAATCTGTCCAGTTTGGCTCTGCATGAGCCTTGATGTACCAACGGAACCATTTAAGGGATTCATGTTCCAAATGAAAGGATGAAAGTGGGAATTTATTGACATCAAAAGTGTTATACGTACTGAAATATTGTTCTGCCCTATAAATCCATCCAGTCGGATCATCACCATTGAAGCGAGGAAAATCCAGCTTCGGTCCGTGGAAGTTGCTAAAGGAAGAGAACCCAGTGTCTGCAAAAGACTCAGGCTGGAGGTGGTTGTTCATGGGTGAATGTTGAAGATGGAGGTCAAGAAATTTTTGATCTAGATCCTTGAGTTTGGAATTGATGGCGACAAGTTCTTCTTCCATTTGTTTATTTGCTCCGGTGCGGGTGACAACCATAAGCAGTTTTTTTTTTTTTAGGTAATGGGTAGAAAAACAAAAATGGAAAGGGTTTTAGAAAAGGAAATTTTTGATTTGGGAAAAATTCAGGGGGGTAGTTAGGGTTTTACAGGGTTTTGGACACTTTCTTAAGGATAAGAAGCAGAATATGCGAATTTCAGAGGCGGGGTGAAGGAATTGGAAAATTTGTCAGAGAGGGACAATGAAGCATAAATGGAAAACGAACATCGTGGAAAAATTTGAAGGCGATTGGGTGAGAATCAAATAAGTTATGACAAACTCTAAAAATAAACAAATGTGGAATTTCGGGCTTCAGGAAATGGAATTGGGGATAGGGTCCTCTAGGAAGGAATATGCATAATGGTATTACGGGGGTTACAATGAAGTTTATGAAGAAATGATCCGTGGCAGTGCTAGAAAGTTGTGCTTTATCCACTTGAAAATGGAGGAAATGATCTGTGATGGTTCTGGAATTCTGCGCGTTATTAACTGTAAATAGATATGGACCCTAGGTATATTCAGCTTCCTAAAGGTTCATGGGAGTCACTCAGCCACTAAGGCTATCTGACGGCTTGAGTATTGTGGTAGTACCCCTCACTCCACAACGCAGGTAAAACTGCTAACCACTTGGCCACAAACGACAACTCTTTAGTTTTCCTCACGGATGGGAATCTAGTCAATCTGGTGGGGGTCGTTGCCCTTTTCACTTGACAGATCCTCTTAATGGCCAGCTACTTTGGGGTTCTTGTGGTACTCCTCACAATGAATTTTAGGGCTATTCCCAAGTACTTCCCATAGTTAAGCGGATAGGGTTTATTCCCTAATCCGAATGAATAATAGCGCTGCAAGAAGAAGAACAACTGTAAGGATCACAACGCCAGGAAGCACTGCAAAAGAAAAAAAATTCCAGAAATTCCACCCAATGAGCCCAAGAAAGTGCTCTGATACCATATGTGGAGAAACTCCTGCAATAAACAACAAGAATGCACAATATAACAGAAATAATGGATCACAAAAGAGATTTTATTAATCGCAGGCCACTTCGAGGGGGCAACCTCCTTTGAGCAAGCTCAATACAAAATAACTCTTCGATGCTTTCATTAGCTTCAACACATACTTATATACTAAGTCTAATCTAAACAACTATTACTCCCCATGAATGTGGGATAATGCAACATATTAACTGGACGACTTAACAACTATTACTTACTCCCCATGAATGTGGGATGATACAACATACTAATGGGACAACTTACAAAGCATATGCGTCTGACAAAATATATTAACAAAATAAAGAGGGGGGTTGACACGGGTTCTTAACAAAGTTTGATACATTATATGCTAAAACTACATCCTTAGCATAGTAAAATGCATTGACATATGTAATGATTCAACAATCACAAAAGGTCAGTGCTAAGTTTGGTATGGTTAACATTTGAGGTAATTTAGGTATTTGGAAGATAACTTTAACTATTAGATTTGCTATATAAAAATACAATTTAATATAATTGTAAGTTTGGTATGTATTTTATACCATCATTGGCATCATTGCACCGAGAGGAGCGAGGTGCTCTACAACTCAGTATGGGGGAGATGTTGTCACATAACACAGTGTTATGTTATAAAAAATTAAAATTAAAATTAAAAAAATTATGTCAGTTCATAAAATAAAAAAATTAAAACCAAATGAAAAGTAATTAAAAAAATCCATGTTGACTCATAAAATAAAATAAAAAATTAAAACCAACATAAAGCCATCTTAAAGTTTGATCTATCAAGCACCGAGAGGAATTAATTTTCTGGAGGTGTAATTTTTTGGATGTGTAGAAAATTTAAGTTAAAAAAATTTTACACCTCAAGAAATTGGATCCCACTTAGTGTTTGATAGATCTGGGTTTAAGATGGATCTTGTTGCTTGGTATCTAAATCAATGCAAGAGAATGGTTGATGCCTTTTCCACCAATGTTTGTTTTATGCTTTCTTGTTCTATTTCTTAATATGATACTAGAACACTATAGTTTTTAGAGCCTAAATGAATATATGATAGTTATCCATAGAGATTGAATTTTGAAGTATGATGAAAAATCTCCTTGTGATAACTTCTCCATGGCATGGCAATGTTCCGTGAGGAATTTGAAAATATGATTTGATTGATGGTGAACGCAAGCCACGATAAGTATTGATGGGGCATATATCTAAATTTTAATTGTACAATGAGATCTTTGATCTATCATTCCATAGCCTACATTCAATCTCGATCTTCCATCCATGTGATTGATACATCCAGGCTTCAAGTGAAGGAGACAAGGACATTGGATCCGATAAATCGATTACAATAATTTTATCATGCAAACTTCTTTTCCTTCAGGGTTGAACAAAATTAAATCAATCAATGCAACAAAGTATTAACATATGATATAATATTTGTAATACTTGTGAGATAGCCACAAATCGACAAATCGCCCCAATCCATTTTCAAGTAGAATGTGGACTATCTACAGACAACCAACAAGCATGTGTGGCAAAAAGGTGTTCTATTCTCATCAAGAAATCACATAGCTCTTCTCTGCAAGAACGCAATTCCAACCGTCATTGACCAAGGATGAGTCAATTAGGGTTTTCTATGATAGCTAATGGTATTTGGTGTCCCATGGTAATGACCCAAGGTATTTGGTGTCCCATGGTAATGGCCCATAGTATTACTAGCGGTTTAGTGGTTTTGGTTAATCATGCAATCCTATATATACTTGTGTTAATATTGAGAAGGCATTCTATTGCCCATATGCATGCCATTGCCCGTATTGGGTTCCTCTTCGGTCTCATTCCATGTTCTTTAACATTTTATCATGGTATCAGAGCAAATCTGATCCAAGGTCCATACAATTGTTTTGGTAAGCCTTTTGACAAAGTGGAAAGCACATAGATTTATCTCACATCCATTAGAGGTTGTTGGTCAGGACAGTCGTGAACACATCGGTGTGAAATTTTCTTCACATCATGAAGAATCAACGTAATTCTTATTTTTTGATCCTGTTGGAGCATTGTCGCACCCTATCCCTATCGAGAACTACGTCATACTTCCAATGCCTCACCTTTTGTTAAGGAAAAGTGCGGCATTGACTCATTTTTTGTTAAGGAAAAGTGTGGCACTGACTCACCTTTTTTAAGGAAAAGTGTGGCATTGACTCACCTTTTTCTAAGGAAAAGTGTGACACTGACTCGCCTTTGTTAAGGAAAAGTGTGGCACTGTCTCGCCCTTTGTTAAGGAAAAGTGCGGCATTGCCTTACCTGTTGTTAAGGAGAAGTGCGACACTGCCACATAAGTTGTTCAGGAAAAGTGCGGTAATCATTGTGCACTTACACGTTGTTTGAGTTTTGCACCCTGAGCCACCCTATCTAGCTATAGAAGTTGCGACACTATATAAAAATATAGGATCTAGTGTCAGATATCCAGATCCAGTTTGATCATGAGTAGACAATCACAAGAAGACGACTACTACCAGCTAAAGCAACTCAAATATGAAGCACATGTTATGATCCAAGCCTTGTGTTTGCTTTGTTGGAAGCCTTTTCATAAAGTGGACAACACACACACACAAATCATATTGGAGAAGATCAAACCTTAAAGATGGAATTACAATAAGAGATTATGGAGCTACCAAAAGAGATTGAAGAGGTAAGAAATTTGTTAACACGAGTAGGATTATGGTAGACTTTTGATGGAGAAAATTATAATTTACAGGCATTAAAAATAAGAAATTTGTTAAGGTCATAAGAGTTGTGGAATTTTGTAGTTGAAGAGGATCATATTGATCTAGAAGCATTTGAGACTTTGACATAATTCCAGAAAGAAAGAAAAGAAGTTGTTGCCTTAAGTCTCATACAAACGGTATATATTATTCCATTTTCATATCATTGCATAAGTTTATACTCCAAAGAAAGCATGGGATATATTGAAAGTAGAGTTTAGTGAAGAGGAATCGATTGTAAAAGAAGGTGACTTTGCAAGCCACCAGGAATCCCACAGTGAAGTGGAAGGAAATCAAGAAGATTTTGTTTATGAGGCAGTGAGTGATCATGTAATCCCAACAAAGATTGTTGATTCAGTTGTGTTTGTTGATGACACTGAAAACAAACCTGTCAATGTAGCAATGCTCAGTGATGTGAATGATAGTCTCTCAGAGAAAGTGACAGTTGATAGCAACATAAAAGCTGCCAAAGTTAATGAGAATGATGAAGTAGTTGCCATTGAAACAACAAAAGAAGAAGATGAGGGACATGAAGAAGTGAATGCTCTCTAAGAAGAGCTGAAATATATTCATGTTTTTGAATATTCTAACAAAAAAATTTAGTGTGCAAGTAAAGTGGACAACAAGATAAAACATGTTGAAACAAAAGAAGAAGGAGACTTGCATTAAGTTCCAGTACTAATGAAAAGAGATTAAACTATTTATTTTGTAGAAGCTAAAGAAGATGTTGGAGAACACCTACTTAGCATCAAGATCAAGAAGACAAAGAAGAAGTTGTCCAAGTACACAACAAGGAAGAAAGTAAAGATTAATTTTTTTGAATAAAATGTAAGGCTAGCTAAGACATAGACCAACAAGCCCCTCTCCCTTTTGCATTTTTTATGTAATCCCATAGAGGCAATATGGTAGAATTAAGGAGGAGCGATGAAAAAAAGTTCTCTCATTTAATTTACGATAGTCATTAAGGGGGAGTGTTAGAAGGTAATTCCAATTGTCATTGACCAAATATGAGTCAATTAAGGTTTTCTATGATAATTAATGGTATTTGGTGTCCCATGGTAATGACCCGTAGTATTACTAGTGGTTTAGTGTTTTTGGTTAATCATGTAATCCTATATATACTTTTGTTAATATTGAGAAGGCATTCTATTTCCTGTAGGCATGCCATTTCCCATATTGTGTTCCTCTTCTGTCTTGCTCCATGTTCTTTAACATTTTATCATTCTCTTACATGTATTAAAAAACCCCACATCAATCTTATATGTACCAGCAAAATCAATTCAATGAACTTGTAAAGCGACCTCTCACAAAACTGTTATAGATTGCAAAACAAATAAGATAGTGGTATATCAAATCGATGGAAATAAAAAGCTTCAAATAGCCCACGTGTCCACTAAAAAGGAGACGATTAACCACTGTAGCAACACCAAGCCCAAAGAGATCCATAAGGCATCCCAAAAGCCACTTAAACAACTCATCCATTCTAAATTCTTAGACTTGAGGTTTAAAAGACTTGAAAAACAAAATGGCAATTACAATTTTCTTCAAAATATCCGTCATTTTGGAAAATTCAAAAGCTTAATCACTATTAAAGTATGAAAAGACTCATTTTGGAAAATTCGTTCTAAATAAAAACTTAATCATAGAGTAGGGAAACAAAAGTACTTTCTTCTGATTAAAACAAAATGGTCATTACGTTTTTCTTGAAAATCTTGGTCATTAAATATTTTTCATTTCAAAAGCTTAATCACTGTAAAAGTTTGAAGAAACAACTTGGAAAACTCCTTCTAAAGAGGTGTGGCATCTTTTTGTAAGTTTGTAATTTTTTTGGAAAGAAGTGGGCAGAAAGTGTCTTTCTAAAGGGACAATAAAGTAAAAGATATTTTGCAAAAGAGTGAAAATGAGGAGGTTTGTTCATGTGTTGTTTGTATTTGACTATTTCCAAGGAAAATATATTGTTGTAATCTTGCAAAATTAAAAATATAATTGTGTAGTGGTGAGTGTATCCTACATTTGCCCAATTTTTGAATAAGGTGATCTAAGGACATTTATGCTCGTGTGTGAGATGTATGTTTTTTGGATGCTTATGTGTTTTGTGTCAAATTGTTTGACACATATTTAATTTGATTAACTATATATACATGGTGTAATAAAGCATAAAAAATTCATCATTCTTCGAAGCAAAGTGTAATCTCATGTAAGAGGAGACTAAGAGTCACTTGTTTCTTTAGAATTCATGGCACACTATTAAAGATTAACTTCATTCATGTCAAAATTAATAAGATTTTGAATCATTGAATTGGATAAGTTTGAGTCATTCAATTGTAGAAAGGGCAAAGTTGCAAACTTTTCAAAGTTAAAATTTACTTGTGAAAAATGCCAAAAGAGACTTGCCTTAAATTTGAATAAGGAGGTCATCTTCATCAGATTCTAAGCATTGTAAAAATAACACTTTGGGGTACATGATTGGTAGTACTTGACACCCTAAAGTTGGAAATAAGAGCATGCAAGCATGATATAAGGGCAAGTGAGTGAGCACAAGCGAGCATGACAATTAGAGGAAATTTTGGGTCTAAATTAGGCCTCCTAAAGAAAATAATAATAAAAAGCCACATCACACTACAGATATGCCATGTCACATTAAATCTAATGAAAGTCAACCTAAATTGTCTCATTAATGGTAGTTGACAAGTGTGTTGAGTTAATGTAAAATAAAGAGATATTGGTTAAAAATAGTAATGAAATATTTAGGTTCTCGTGTATACATAATAAATGATATAGTGGATTTTTTTAAAATTTATATTATAATTTTTTAAATAAATGCAACATTACATTTTATATATTTAATAAAATACAAAACTCAAATATATTCATATTTAAATTATAGTGGAAAATATAATTACAATAGTATTAAAAAATTTAAAAAAATCACTATTATTTTTTAATATAAATTTTATATTAATTCATATAAAAAATATTGCATTACATAAAATAAAAAACAATAAACAATATATGTTCTTCTAATTTATATAATCTAATAAACCATATATATTCTTATATAACTTTTTCATATGTTGATTTTTAAAAATTATATATAATATTTATAACAATATTATAAAATATAAAAATATAATAGTTTTATTATTATTATGTTAATTAAAAAAAATTAAATAACATCTATAATAAAAATCTAAAAGATCTAAAATATTATTGAAAAATTATTCAATATTTCCATTTATATAACGATGAATTTGCTTATAACCATTAATAATTTTTTTATAAAAAAAAACATTATATTTTATAACCATTTGTAATGTTTTTTTTTTATTATTAAAAAATATTGAAAAGACATTGTTAGACCGCATAGAAAATTTATAATGTAAATGTAATATTGCAAATTTCTAAATATTAAAAAAACATTGTTAGACGGCATAGCAAATTTCTAATGTAAAATGTATTATTGCAAATTTTAGTTTAAATGTAATATTGATAGATTTGTTCTTATACTTTTACCAAAGGGAAATGTAAATGTAATAATGTATTATTAAACTTTTACTATGAACAAAGCCGTGCAAACTACGGTTTATCCCAAAAAATGGAGAGTAATATTAAAAATACTAAAATTTTTTATTTAGTATTTCAAGATAAGTCCTTTTAAAATTAAATACTATTTAGTTTTGTTTTTTAAATATTGATTAGTAAATGCTTTTAGTATTTCAAAATGTCTCCACTATAATTTTAATTAATGCGAGAATTAATTTTTAAATGAGTTGGAAGTAGTGATCAAATAAAATATTATATATTTATTATTTCAAGTATATATATCATATTTCGAGATGATCGTTTTACGATCTTAACCAAGGTGAGGTTGATATGGAGTTAGCTATTGTCAAATAAAATTATGACACATAAGCATTATATGTCCAACTCAAGCATAATGGTTGACCAAAGATATAGAAATTCTACTGGCTTAAAAAATCCAACTCATCCATGGCACATTTTTTTATAAGGCCCATTTTAGACCATACATTTCCTCTAATTCATAAAACCCACAATGGGTAAAGGAGGAAAGCAGTTGCAACATGCAAATCAAGAAATTAAAGAACTACTTGATGCATTAGAAGAATGGGAGAATATGGTTGTTAATATTCACAACCAAATTGAAATGAAGGAGCAATTGATTGAATTTCTTCAACTATAATTAATTAAAACTGAAATTATTGATGCAACTTGTGACACAAGTGACTTAATTAAAAAGGTTGATACAACTTGTAACACCAATGATCTAATGTAACAGGTTGATGCTACTTGTGATACAATTGACCTAGTACAATTGGGTGATATAGAGACAATGATTGGTGATTTCTTAACTGGTCACAAGAAGGAATCAATCATAAAAATTGAATTGATGAAGATGACTTTTGAAGATGAATCACAGGTAGAGAAACATAGTTATAGCAATAATAGTGAAATTATAAGCTCCCCTTTTGCGTCCGCTGGATTACACGAAGGACTTTATATTGTATATGGCCACATCTGAGTCTACAATTGGTGTAATGCTAGTTCAGGAGGATGACAAGCTCCAGGAGCATGCCATCTATTATCTTAGTCATGCTTTGGCTGGTCTTGAGCTTAGATATTCACACGTTGAGAAACTAGATTTGGCGGCAGTTTATGTCATCCAGAGGTTGCAACATTACATTTTGTTGAGGACATATTGCTTAGCATATGAAAAGAAAATAGTTTTCATATTCCAAATTACTTCAAACTAGTTCAGTTTGTGAGTGCAAGATTTCTTGATGAAAATTTGAAGATTCCATAAGTTAATAAAGAAGTTATTCAAATAATTGATGACAAACACAATGATAATTGCCAACATTGTCATAGAGTTGGTCATTTAAAGACAGAGTGTTTTGATCTCCATCCTTATTTTCATTGTAAGAAGACAGATCAAATTTCAAAAAAAAATCAAAAGCAAAAG
This sequence comes from Pseudotsuga menziesii, assembly GCA_001517045.1. Lineage (NCBI taxonomy): Eukaryota > Viridiplantae > Streptophyta > Pinopsida > Pinales > Pinaceae > Pseudotsuga > Pseudotsuga menziesii. The sequence continues at coordinate 218,047 of LPNX010734927.1, forward strand.
AAGGTTTAGAAACAAACATTTCATTATGGATGAATAAGTTCTTGTAGGTAGAATAAAAAAGTTAAGAAGTTGCATAATTCTTACAGTCTAATTGAAACATAAGTAAAGACACATTTGAATGGTGAAATTACAAAAGCAATCAAACTTCAATCAATTATTTTTTATGATAATTTTGGGAATGACTATGGCCCATTTTGAATTGGTACTCCCTTGTACCTTAAGGGGCAGAGTACAAAAATGAAAAAACAAGATCAAGTGAAAGGTTAGTGGCCAACCAAAACCACCACATCCGTTGCTGATATTGGTTAGTGGTCAATCAAAACCACTAGATACATGGCATCAAAATTCAATAACTACAAGGAAAACACCTTCTAGCACAAGTTTTTGTGGACCTTGCACAAAAAATTCCATTCATCCATTTACAGTAGAGGTTGATAACAGAGGTGGGCAGTTGGAGGTTTTAGTGGAGGTTTTAAATCAGTGCATTAAAACACCAAACACGCACTAGTGCATTTTAAAAAATCCGCACAAGTGAGACACAAATGTAAGAGCAATGGCATAACGTTGTACCTGTCTATGACATGCACTGACGATAATATAGTTCGATGGGTATATATATATATATATTCCCATCAATACTTATATATACATGTATATATTCCCATCCATACTTAGTGGTGCGTTTTGTGGAACCATACACACTAGTGTGTGTTGGCATAACAAAGCACCAAACAAAAGCCAAAAACAAGTTTTATTAAAAACCATATGGTGCTCTCCTTCTATCCATACACGTGGGGACCACCAACACAAAACACGCAGCGATGCACATGCGTGAAAAAAACACCAGTGTTGAAGATAACATAACTCGATGCTTTTTTAAGAAAATTAGTTGGTGCGGGGAAACCTATATAGCATCGACCAAACACCACAAACGAATATAATGAATGTATAGTGCTCCACATCTATCAAAACGCACTGATGCGCATTATTGAAAAAGTATTGGTAAGGATTTGATGGAATTTGTAATAAATATTTTTTATTTTATTTTCTTGACAAACCATTTCCGGTGTTTCTAAATGAAACTGTTGTAGTGGCGCATGCAATGTTGCAATACACTGCACTATAAAACCTTTTATTCATATATCCATTACGACTCTTTGGTGCCTTAGATCTATAATGACGCACCTGATGATATGTAAAACAATTAGAAAAAATATCCCCAAACATGCCTTCTACGACCCTAAGCGCACCAATGCATATTTAATAAATGCACATTGGTGCACCACAAAACTAGGTCCACTGGAACATGGTTAAACAAAATAAAAAGTGACACCAAAATGTTTCTTTATCATTTTCTCAGTGTTGGAGACCGCCTTGGCCCAGTCAATAACCAATGCTAATTTTTGAGACCCATGCCCCCCCATACTTAGTGTGCCTTGTTGGATTACTCTTATGAAACTTTCCACATGATCGAAAAATTTGGTCTCTTCTATACGCGGAAACCATGCCTCCAAGGCAACCAATAGTTCATGTATTTTGTTTATTACCTTATCATTTGATTTTCAAGTAGATTTTTTTTTTTGAAAATTTCTTTGAATGGTTCTTTAAAAAAATTATAACTGTGTGGTGCACATTGTTTGTTCAGCTTGCACCGGCATCAATACATTGGTGCAATGTGTTTACACACAGGGTGCATCAACAACATACTCCCTTGTAAAAAATTGATGCACCACAGGTGGTGTGTTTTCATAACCCATACACACTATTTTGCGGTGTGTGCAAATAAAAAACAACGCATCGCTAAACTTCATGAACTAATAAATTTAAAAAAAAAATCACAATGTGATCTAAATAACTGCATGCATTGTTATTGGTGCTTTACCATAATCATGACGCAACAATCACAATTTGTGAACCCATACGTAGATTAACCTTTTAACCAAAAAATTAACACATATATGGTGTTATTTAAAAAATCAGACGCAATGTTAATGGTGTGTTAATCTGCTTAATGTGTACCATGAAATTATTTTGTCAACATGTGAATAAATTTTAACATCCAAACCATAAAATAAATTGGAGAATGAGTCGATCTCGTTGAGATTAAGTGAACTCGAAACCATTGAGGAATTCATCACCAAGTTTAAGTCACTAGTGCTTTTGCTCAAGCACTGTGGGATTGAGAAGGAAGAAGATCAGTTAATCCTCTCCATTCTATCAAAGTTGGGTCTAGAATACTCAGTTTTTGTGTCAACATTCTATGCTACTAAGCTTGCAATTTGAAATTGGAGGATTCCATCCTTGGATGCATTCATATATTCTCTCACACAAGAGAAGATCAAGTTGATTCAAATGGGGACTCTCAAAACCTCAAAGGATCATGCGCTTGTTGTTGTTGGAAGCAATAGTATCAAGTCTAAAGGAAAGCTAAAAGTGAAGGAGAAAAATCCAAAGTCAGACTCCGAAGATGAAGGTTCTAACTCTACTGATGAAGGCTCAAATTTCAAGAAGAAGGGAAACAAGAAAGGAAGATCACAGTGTACCTATTGTAGTAAATCTTCTCACAATGAAAATTATTGCTTTAAGAAGAAAATGGACATCATGAGTCATTTGATCGAAAGAAACAACATTGATGTTCCAGATTTTGCAAGAAGGGAAAAATCTGTTGATCCCCAGGGGCACTATAAATCTGTGCAATTCAAAGGTAATGATGCTCATGATTTGGTTGTTAGAATAAAGTATGTTTCTGATGTCTCTGATTTTGATACTCATTCTCATATATCAAAATCATAAATCTCTTTGCATCCCCTTAAAAAAATACCTATTAGTCTCCCAGAGCCATCTCCTCTCAATACTAGTTTCTTACTTGTCTTCATTTGAATCCTTCAAAATCCATTTAGATTCTTCTTTCTATGATTTAGAATATGATTTGCAGGTTACGACACCTCTATCCCATCCATTTGATACTCATAAGACCTCACAACTCCCAAACTGCTCAATTGGTAAACTAGACAATTTCATGGTTTTTCTATACTGTATCATTAGTGAAAGTTGTTATCATGTCTTTGTTTTATGTAATTGGTTGTAGGTGGGATGTTGTTAAATTTTTTTGGTTATGATATAACCTTTATTAGGTCAAATTTTATATCCTTATGTTCACCAGATTTTCCCAATTGTCAATGTAGACTAGTTGCACCCAGTTTTCCTACTGTGACTCGACCAGATTTTGGAGCCACTATACCTTAGTTGATTGCTGCTACATATGACTTAATTTCTGATATATCAGAGCATCATAATGTCTTACATAATTATAAAGGTTTCACATTATTTTGGAAAGAAGGTTCATGATTAGGTTCACCATTATGCAGTTACACTAGAAATTGTGCCTGCCGATTTCATTGATGTTCTTTGGTTAGGGGATGATTGCACAGATCTCTTTTCCATCTCTGATTTTATGTTTAGATACAATATTTTATGTTGTCACATCAAGAAGCATTCATATGATGCTCCTTCATCACCAGAAGATGATATACAAGGGGCTTCTCCTCATGCTTTTTTGTCTACAACATTGAAAACCTGATACATGATCAAGGCATATGCAACAACTCTACAAAGTTTTTCACCAATAAGAAGTACATCCAACTTATTCAAGTGAAGAACAAATATAGAGTGAATATTTTCATTTAAATTCAGTGCTATGTCCATTTTTTGAGGAAGGATTTTCCCCATGCGGTTTTGACTTTTCCCTCATTTTCCATGGACAAATAATTTTTGCATTTAGATTGTAATGGGTGACCTTTGGTCTTAGTTACTAAGGCCCAGGTAGTCCAAGTAAGGATTAAAGGGGGGTATTAGGATTATTATTATTCCTCCCTTTGTCTCCTTTTGCCACATAAAGTCTATTTTTTAAATTTCCCTAGCTTAGGAGGTCTCATCACTTCACCATGCATGGGGGACATGACTAGTGGACATCTGACACTTTTTTTCAACCAAAACGATTTTTTTTAATTGATAAAGAATAGGTTGGGCCTTCACCCAATTACATCTGATCCAAAAAATCAATTCTTTACATCTGAAACATCTCTTTTCAAAATTAAGGAATGGGATGCATTAAACAATGACCTTCATTCACACTTGGCATTCCTGGAGGAAGAAGGAAACCCTGATTTGCTTTGAAATCTGCTAGCTTATTTAAGTCACGAAGAATGTGATAAGAAATAACTGAAACAAAATCTATCAAAACGAAATGCAACCTTGGCATGGTCACATTCAGACTGAGATTGCTGAACATTGTATCAGAATTTAAAACTTTAATGATGATTCTAGAGTCTCCAAAAATTTGCATGATGTTATGTCCCGCTGCCTTTGCAAGTTGACATGCGAACATCTGCCATTTACTGCACTTGTCTGCAGGCATTTTGGAGCTCCAAGGAGCAATCCCTATTTTATAGGAACCCACTCGGAGTGCCACCAACACTGTCCAACAATTCACCCTAGTAGGTCATCAATTATCCTTAGTTAAACTCCGATACCCATCAGTTAGATCACTTCCAGTGTCTCTAGCACCTGTTTGCATGATTCATGGGAATATGGGCGCCTTTGTTCACCTACCCCTTCAGTTAACTGGTTGTAACTAATTATAACTAATTGTAGCTGCTTATTAATTGATTTAGTGATTTGCAGTTGCACTAGTTAGCTATTATGGTGATTTTATCACTCCTAGTTAGCTATAGAGTCAGTCTAGGTTGGTAGATTCAACTACCGAAGTAGTTATTTGAATTATTCATTGATGTTGTATTATATATTCACCCAAAATGTGAATACTAAATTAATGGAAGATTTCTCATATTGTTCTTCAATTATTCTTCTCTTATTTCTCTTGTGCAATCTATGTGAAGACCATTTTTGGCCCAAGATATGCCTGTCAGAATCTAATATCTTTTACTAGAGTATATGTTTTCTTTTCCAATGGAGTGAGAACATAATTTGTAAGACGCGCTCTCATAAAATCAATTGGTATCTCATTTTATATCATCAATATAGATGGCAAGTATAATGTGTTAGGATATTTAGACATAGGGAGTTAGTTAAGATCAACCTGTTATAATATATATGTTAGGAAACGTGTGTTTCTTTAGTATGCATTAGTATACATTTGTAAATATCTAATCAGACGATCACGGTATGCTTTAGACATAGAGCAATATGACGATTCATCTTCTCTTAGATCATAACTACCTTTGATTTGTGACTCAACATCCAATTGGTCCATGATATCTATTTAAAGAGCATAGAGGGTCATTGTCTAGTTAATCGGTTATGAGAAGCTCATTTGTAACTTTATTTATTTTAGATAATAAACTGCCTCAAGTAGCTATTTGGCTTGGGTCATGGAGTGTTTCCCTTTTGAGGGTTTAAACCACGTGAAAACATCTGTGTGTTGATCTGTGATCTGTTTGTGTGAGTGGCTGCTCTAGGTGTTCCATCTTTTGGAATTATCATGTGTACTCAAACATGGTATTAGAGCATTTATGAAGAACCCCTTACGCTGATGATCTAGATCTTGAACTAATGTTGTCGAAGCTTTGAAAATGTTTATGGTTCTGAATTTTTTGTGCATGGGCTAAGTGAGGTTTTCCATTGCATCTAGAGCACCGTCTCCATTGGAAAATAGTTTTCATTTGATTGAAAAAGGTTTATGTTTTCTCCAGGTACAACCATTTCATCATATCTAAAGGTATATTGCTACACTGTTGTTTAAAAAAAATTAAAAAAAATTTCTCATATGTTATCAGATCTACCTTTTGTTTTGGTTTCGTATTGTTGCATTCCCTATCTGCATATGCTATTTGTTGTGCACCTTTCATGATCGTGGCAGATTAAAAACATAAGGGAAAGGGTTTTTCTCTATTGTGTACGTTCTTTGTGATGCACCTTGTGCGATCACGGTAAATCCGAACAGAGGGAAAATGTAGACATCCCGGGAAAGTTAACAAGGACTAATCCTAAAAGTGTGGCGTATAAGTCTTTTTTTTTTTCGGTTTATGTGAAGTGATTTTCAGGAAAAGAAACAAGCACGCACTTCGAGACATAAGAGTAGGAAAAAAACTTCCTCCTTCCCATCTTTTACATACCTTTTAATATTGGCCCACTTGGTTAAAAGTTGCTTTATCAATTAAAATGTCTTGAGTTCAAGACTTGTTAGTTACTTTTCTAAAAGTGCATGTAATTTCTATTTTTAAGTTACTTTATTGTAAAAGTGCATCTCACTTACATTATAAAAGCGAGTCACTTAAATTCTTTTAGTTTTTGCATGCAATATTTGAAGTAACATCATTGTAAAAGTGAATTTCACTTATTTTACAAAAGTGATTCACATAAAGCAACATTCTTGTAAAGCGAGTTTAAAAGGTTAATCCTTAGAAGAGAGGGGAGTCTTTTCTTTCAGTTGGATTAATCCTCTATCTACCACGTCTCTCTTGAGGTCATATTCAACCTTTTTCAACCAAGCATAACTTCCTCATCCGAAGTCAATTTTCAGTGCCGTTTTTTTTAAACAACCTATTTTTTTGATATCTTTGCATACCATCCATTGGTTTCTATTTTTACAACCTTTATATTATAGTATGGCTTCCCCTTATGATATTCTACTTACCAATTCAAACTATTTCTCATGGAAATATCTCATGGAGGATGTCCTACAAAGTAGGGGACTTTACAGAATTACCTCAGGGAAAGAAAAAGAACCCACTGATGATGATAAGAAAATAAAATGGGAAAATAAATGTGATGACGATCGTGGATTGACTGCGATGTCAATCTCTACTGATTTGTGATTCCACCTATCCGGAATAGATGAACCAGATAAAGCTTGGGAAAACTTGGAAGTTGTGTTTGGTAAACACAATGATATTCGAGGTCATCAACACGAAAATGAGTTGATTTCTTTAAATCCAAGTGATTTTTCCTGCATTCAAGATTATTTATCTAAGTACAAAATTCTTAGACTCTTATTTACCGAATGCAAAATTAAAAGGGCAGACAAGCATGCATTTATCATATTCTTTCAAAATTGGACCTGCATATTCTGTTTTTGTATCTACATTTTACTCCATGAAAGAATCCTTGGATCCAACTAATTATATAGAGCCTAGTCTTGAATCCTTTTGTGATTCCTTGATTAGAGAGCAAGATAAGTGTTAAAGAGTTATCTTCCACACATGATACATGATGTTCTGATGGCCTATCCATGTCCATATGTAGACTCCTTTCATCCCATTTTCCCACTAACACTTTGATGCTCCAGTGGAACCCTTTAAAATACATTTTTATGTGTATACGCGGGTCACAAACTTACAGCCTGCATGCATGCAACTTGCACCACTGTCATTGGGGTACATTGGGAAATATGTTCAAAAACCAAAAATATTTGGAGTTTCCCCCATCAAGTAACGAATGACTTGATCGTTGGCCTTCCATATGCCAAGAAACGCTCTGATTCGACCCTTCACTTCCCATTGAGGGGCTATATATTGAGCTACTATGAAGCATTGAAGGAGGAGAACTTGTGAGAGCAAAGATATTACTATTTAATTGTGGCCCATTCTTGTTTACTTGAGTCTGCATCCCTTTGTCCTTGAAGCAACCATTGGTGCTCTTTCTCAAGCTTTCCTTTGTCTTTGTGAGCTTGTCTTTATATGGTGGATTGAAGTGGTGGTGGCCCAAGTGGAGGACTCAATTTCTCAATTTCGACAAGGTGTCAATAGAGGTTGTCATTTGTATCTCTGTTTACATTAATATAAATATCCATTTCTCATCCATTACATGTTTAACTATGAATATTTGTATCCATGCATGTAAATATTCATAGTTACACATGTAATGGATGAGAAATGGATATTTCTATTAATGTAAAAAGAGATATAAATGACAACCTCTATCGGCACCTCGTCAAAATCGAGAAACCAAGCCCTCCACCTGGGCCTCCACCACTTCAATCCTCCATATAAAGGCAAGTTCAAAAAGGCAAATGCAAGCTTGGGAAAAAGAACCAATGGTTTCTTCAAGGACAAAGGGATGCAGACTCAAGTATACAAGAATGGGGCACAATTTAACTATAATCTCTTTGCTCTCACAAGTTCTCGTCCTTCAATGCTTCATAGTAGCTCAATATATATCCCCTCAATGGGATGTGAAGGGTTGAATCAGAGCGTTTCCCCGAATATGGAAGGCCAAATATCAAGTTATTTGTTACTTGATGGGGGGAAAATCCATTTTTTTAGCATATTTCTTGATGTACGTGGGTGACAGTGGTGCAAGCTACATGCATGCGGGCTGTAAGCTTGTGACCATCGTATACATATCAAAGTGATACTGGGCAAATGGGATGAAAGGAGTCTACATAAGGACATGGATAGGACATCAAAGCATGATGTATCATGTGTGGCAAATCACACTATAACAATAAGCTCATACATCTTGGAATAATTAGCAATGCAGATTCATCTGGGAAAGCCTTATTGGCACAACATAAAGAAAAGTCTAAGCCTCCCAATAAACAAATCCTGGCAATAATAAGCCAAACAAGGGTCACAAATCCTCTAAGTCAGCTCATTATTTGAAAAATGACAAAGGAGCCAAGCCAAAGTACAAGAATACTGATCATCATTGCAACTATTGCGAGAAAGATAATCACGATGAATCTAAATGTTTCAAGAAGCTGGAAGCCTTAGAAGCAGCAATGAAGAAGCATTACATCATCCCTGATTCGTCTTCAGAATCTACATCTCATGGACATTCACTTTACGCTTCTGGTTTTTCTTATAGTGCATCTTCTTCTTCTACTTCAAATGAGTGGCTCATTGATTCTGGAGAATCTTATCACATGGCTAAGGATCAAGCCATATTTTCTATTAGGCATGAATGTAACACCAAACAAATACTTATTGGTGATGATAGATCTCTAAGTATTGTAGGATCTGGAATAGTTCCAGTAGATAAATGTCATTTTAGTGATGTACCATGTGTTCCAAGATTTTCCTACAATTTGTTGTTCGTCAATCAAATCACTCATTCTGGTGAATGGAAAATTGTAACGTTTACACCACACCAAGTTGTAATTAAGGATTTTAAAGATCTTAAGCATGTCCTAGCTATTAGAATTGTTGATGATATTACTAGGTTGCACAAATTTAACAACTTTGGGTTATCACATTTTCCTTCAGTTTTTGTTGCTCATAGTGATGACTTGAGCAAAATTTGGCATGAGCGATTTGGACACTTAAAGTATCGCTCATTGCAACAACTATGTAAAGAAAATATGGTGACAGGCCTTCCAATGGTATCTTACAGGGATGGTGTTTGTTCCAGTTGTGTACTTGAAAAACATCATCGGGACAGTTTTGACAAACGCGCCTCTTGGCACGCCTCGATTCCCTTAGAGCTTGTGCATAGTGGCTTGTGTGGTCCTCTTCCATCTGCTTCCTTTTATGGTTTCAAATATTTCTTAACTTTCATTGATGATTACTCCATATGCACTTGGGTTTATTTCCTAAAACTTAAGAGCAGAGTATTTAACATGTTCTTGGCCTACAAGGCACTTGTTGAAAAACAATCTGGTCATCAAATTCTTAAGTTAAGATCTGATAATTGAGGATAATACGTTAATAACAAGTTCACTACTTTCTGCATTGAACAAGGAATCCAACAACAACACACTATTCCATAAACACCATAGCAAAATGGTGTAGTTGAACAAAAGAACTTCACTTTAATAGAAATGGCTAATTGTATGATCCAAGTTAAGAGACTAAGTCTTGAATTTTGGGATGAATCCATAAATTGTGCAAATTACATAGTAAATCGATCACCCACGAAAGGTTTACAAGGTATCACATCGGAAGAAGGATGGAGTAAAATTAAACTGGATGTCACTTCCGTATGTTTGGTAGTGATGCATGGGCTCACCTTCCAGATGAAAAACGGAAAGCATTGCAACCTAAAAGTGGAAAGTGCATATTTGTTGCATATTCTGAAGATGTAAAAGATTATAGACTTCTTCAACCACATTCTCATACTATAATTATTATAAGAGATGTAAATTTTGATGAAAATCTCTTGGCCTGCGAGCCTAACTCGACATTTGTGCCATCTTTGGTCAGCGAGCCTAATTCGGCGCTTGTGGCTTCTTCTAATCCCAACTTCCTTGACAACATTCCAATTCCATTTATGACGGTGACAGTGAGGATGAAAATATGTTAGCATTCAATATGCTAAGATAGATAAAATTAGTATTCAATTCAATTTCACAACAATAACATATACAGGATCACTGAAAGAAACACAATCACAAGATAGACACAAATTTATCCTGGGAAACCCTCTAGGGGAAGAAAACCTAGTAAAACTTCCTCAATATAGATGATCAAAACTACAAATACAAAAATCCAAACAAGTGATCTCGCTCCTTGCAAATCTCTCTCTCTCTCTCTCTCTCTCTCTCTCCTGTGTGAATTACACAGGTGAGTGTGTGTGTCCAAACGAGGAGCACACCACTCCTATTTATACTTTATCTTCCACTTGACTTTTTCCCTAACTAGGTCGGCCCCAACAAACTTAATTGATCTGATTTACCTAGGAAGATTCAAAACAATATAATATTACTTTTTGGAGGGTTCTATCGACCCGACTTACAAAGGAGGTTTTACCTCGTGACTTTATGATGACCAAATACAATAATAACATCTCAACGGAGGAATAAAACATCTCTGAATAAAATACAATAGAATATTCTTCAAAGTTACAACATTTCAACACTCCCCCTTAACGATAAGGGTATTCAATTAGACAACAACATAAATTGTAGGAGCAAGGAGAGAGAGAGTCATCAACAACATCAAGGTGATACATCTATAAATCATTGGAAGTTTTCTTCAACAACATCAACAACTGGAACAATTACTAGAACATCTTCAACATATTCAGTACTGGAGCATCATCTTCTACAACATTGAGTCTTCATCTTTGATCTTCATCTTTTGCAACACTTGATCACTTGATCGTTTACAACAACACTTGATATTTCAATGGGGCAAACAACATCATCAACAACATAACCTGTAACACACATGATCACATCACGAAGATGAAAGTTTGTGGATTATCCTTGTCACATCTTGGTACTCTTCAATTAAGTTCTTAAATTCATCTTTTTATTGATGTTCCCTTTTTCATACATTCTGGCTAGGGCATCATACATCTCCTTCAAGGTCTTCTTGGATGACACTGGAGGAATAAAGTGGTCTTTGATAGAATCAACAATGATGCTCTATACCCTAATCAGGTCCTTCTTATGCTTCTCCTTAGCTTCATCCTCTTCAGGTACTACAACTTCATCCTTGATGTATTTGGCAAGATCATTCTCTTCAGGACTGAGGCCAATCCTATATTTCTATTCTCGAAAATTCTCTATGCCTTCTAACTTATCCTCAAGCTTAGTGCTTGGGGCCATCTTATCCAGGAGGTCACCAAAAAATGAAATTTCTCAAAATGAAAAACTGACTTTACTAGAAGATGTGCTTGACTGAGGGGAATTGACTAGTACACTTGGTTTTTGGAGATTCCGACTTTTCACCTCTCAAAATTGACTTGCAAAATTCTGATATGTAGTTTTTGTAGTTTTCTGGCCCAAAGTCAAACTAGGGTTTGACTTTCTTGGATATCTACCCACTCAAAAATTTCGATCTAGGTCTTAATAGATGCGCCATAGGGAGGCGTAACTTTCTATGTAATCAAATTTCAAAATTCCAACTTTGACAGAAACCATAATTTCTTGCCAGAGGAAGAAGAAAGTTTCACCTTGTGAAAGCTGTCCTATTCAGGCTAGCTCTGAGACCATGTTAACATTCAATATGCTAAGATAGATAACATTAGTATTCAATTCAATTTCACAACAATAGCATATACATGATCACTTAAAGAAACATAATCACAAGATAGACACAGAATTATCTTGGGAAACCCTTTAGGGGAAGAAAAGCCAACAAAACTTCGTCAATATAGATGATCAAAAGTACGAAGAAAAAACCCCAAACAAGTGCTCTTACCTCCTTGCAGATCTCTCTCTCTCTCTCTCTCTCTCTCTCTCTCTCTCTCTCTCTCTCTCTCTCTCTCTCTCCCCTATTCGAATTACACAAGTGAGTGTGCTTGTCCAAATGAAGAGAACACCACTCCTATTTATAATTTATCTTCCATTTGAATTTTTCCACAACTAGGTCGGCCCCAACAAACTTAACTGGGTCGACTTACCTAGGAAGACTCAAAACAATATAATATTACTTTCTGGAGGGTTCTTTTGACCCTACTTACAAAGGAGGTTTTACCTCATGACTCTATGATAACCACATAAAATAACATTTCGATAGAGGAATAAAACATCTCCAAATAAAATACAATAGAATATTCTTCGAAGTTACAATATTTCAACAAAATCCACCTTCACCTGCTCATTTTCCTCTAGTTGCACCAACACAACTAATTCCTCAATGGGTTTGTTCAGCATGTGAAGCAACTGGTGATCTTGTTGGTCATCCTAGAGATTCACGTTGAACACGTTCTTAGTTCCAACGAGCCTTTTCTCTTTTGGCTCAGTCTCAGAAAATCATGATCCAGAGACTTTTGCAAAAGCTTGAGGGAATCCAGATTGGAATGCAATTATGGATGAAAAATATCATTCTTTAATGGTGAACAATACTTGGGATCTTGTACCTCTTCAAAAAGGAAGAAAACTTGTCAGATGTAAATGGGTCTACAAAACTAAGTATGCATTAGATGTAAGTGTTTAAATACTTAAGGCATGATTAGTTGCCAAAGGTTTTTCTCAAGTTGAAGGGATTGAATACAATGAAATGTTTGCTCCTGTCACAAAAATGAACTCCATCCACCTTGTTCTTTCCCTTGCAACCTTACATAAATGGGAGTTCCATTAAATGGATGTCAAGTCTAAATTCTTGCATGGTGATTTACAGGAGGAAATTTACACGAAACAACCTCTTGGATATGTTCAAAATGACTCTAGCCTTGTATCTCGCCTTAAAAAATCCTTATATGGCCTTAAGCAAGTTCCTTGAGCTTGGTATGCCAAAATGGATGGCTTTCTACTTGACATTGGTTCTTCTAGATGTCATTCTGACCCCAATGTCTGTACCAAGAAAGTAGGAAACCATATCATCATCCTTGTTCTATATGTTGATGATCTTATTCTCACTAGTAGTGACCCTAAGCTTTTAACTCATGTGAAATCCAGTCTTAAGAAAAAAATTCAAATGACAAACTTAGGACATTTGCATTATTTTCTTGGTATCGAAGTCTTGCAAACCAAAGAATTAATCTTTCTTTCTCAGTCTAAGTAAGCTTGTGACCTTATTCGTCGCTTTCACATCGAAGATTGTAAACCGACCCCTTCTCCCTTCCAGTATTGAGTCAAAATTTCTGCCACTTGCACTTTTCTTGCAGTAGATTCCACCTTGTATCATCAACTTGTTGGTAGTCTCTTATGCTTGACTCATTCCCATCCTGACCTTTCTTTTGCCATTGGTCGTGTTGCCCGCTATATGCAAACACCCCATGAAAGTCACTAGAAAGAAGCAAAAAGAATACTTCGATATATTTGGGGTACAATTCAGTATGGGATTCATTATATTATAGGGGGGACTACTTTGTTGGTAGGTTTCACTAATTTAGATTGGGTTGGTGATCGTGATGATTGAAAGTCTACTACAAGTTATGTTTTCAGTATAGGCTTTGGACCTGTCACTTGGGCTTGTAAGAAACATTAAGCTATTGCTCTTTCTTCAGTAGAAGCAGAATATCGAGCCGCATCTAATGCCAGTCAGGAAGCTTTATGGATTCGACAGATCCTTTCAGAGTTTGGATTCGAGCAACCGTAACCTACTCACTTTGGTGTGACAATCAAAGTGCCATCAAGCTTGCCAAAGATCCATTTCAACATCAATGCGAAAAACACATTGATCTACATATGCACTTCATTCAAAAAGCTTGTTCATGATCGCATTCTTAAAGTGGTCTTTTTCCCTACAGATGATCAAGTTGCAGACATCTTCACCAATTCTCTTACAGAAGCAAAGTTTTCTAAACTTTGGTCTATGTTAGGATTTCAAGAATTTTTCATTAAGGGGAGATAGGATCTAATGCTTCCTTCTTTCTCCTAATAGTGTCAGTTTTGTAAAAGCTTCAATCCTCTCCCAAGTTGTTCTTAAGGGGGGATGCTAGGATATTTAGACACTTAGGATTTAGTTAAGATCAACTTGTTATAATATATCTGTTAGGAAAAGTGTGTTTCTTTAGTATGCATTAGTATGCATTTGTAAATATCTAATATGATGGTCACGATATGTTCTAGGCATAGAGTGATCTGACAGTTCATCTTCTCTTCGATCATAACTACCTTTTATTTGTGGCTTAACACTTGATTGGTCCATGATATATATTTAAAGAGCATGGAGAATCATTGGCTAGTTGATCGATTATGAGAAGTTTATTTGTAACTCTCTTTCTTTTCCATAATAAATTGCCTCAAGTACCTATTTGGATGGGGTTGTTGAATGTGTTAACACCTCTATGTTGATCAGTTGAGAAAGAGGTATGATCGAGGAAGATAAAAGGATATATGAAAATGGCAAAGTCTAATAGTTGTGATTACATTATTAAAGTGCACATAAGGGTTAATTTGGCATACAATCTAAAGGTGTAAAGTAATTGGGGTGAAATCCACGGTTTAAAATGGATCCGCTAGGTAAAGATGCACAGGAGATAAGTTATGTGGATAAGCGGATATGGTTAACAAAGCTTAAAGATCAACGGTTATGAAATAAAGCAAACAAAATCCATGGCTGAGAAATACTCCACTAAATAAAGATGCACGTTTGAAAAAATAGAAAAGGCTAGCGGAATGTGTACAACCAATCTCAATCCAACTGCTTAAGAAAAAAGTGAAACCCATCAGCGGTCATTATTGGTTCCGGAGGGTAAAGTTACGAGATGGTTAAAAAGCAAAGGTGGTAGCAGAATATAAACTATGTTCCACATGGCAGCTTGAAGTGAATTCCGCGGAGGAAAGTAGTTTGGAAAAAACCGCTTGATGAGGGCTCTGGAAAGGGACTGTAGTATAAAAGTAAGGTTGACTTGGTTTAAAAAATCATTTCATTTGTGTGCTGCAGGCAAAAGGAAGTAGACAGTTCACCATCTTTTCAAGTCAACTTCTACGTGTTTACAATCACAGGTAAGCCTTAAAACACTTAAACTTGGTTCAAGGAGTTACTGCCATTGTTCGTTATGGAAAGAGAACAGGGTTTAGGAGTTTTATGCATGGTTTTGGATGAAAGGGAGGAATTTGTTGTTGATAGGGACAAAAACGTATATGACCCTGTTTTATCAGTTGGAAATGTATCAATCACGAAGGAGTGGTTGTGGCAGTGTAATTTGCAGGGAAATGATGTTCTAAATATCTGCAGTTCTTTTTCGTATTACTTTGCTATTGAGCAAACATTACCGTTTCCTGAATTTGTTGAATGGTTTGCAAGCAACTATTCACCCTCTGAAAAAGTCGTCATGAGTCATACCACGTCTAGGATACTTTGTAAGGTTGATGCAAAATCCATTCGCGGAATTCTTAACTTGCCTGATAGTTTCCCTGATAATGGTGAATCTTTGAATGAGTCTGTCTTAGTCAAAATGTACAAAAGTTGTAAAACTGAAATTAGATGCAAATTTCTGTCCAGTATTCTTAATGAAGGTCAGTTATTAGAGGGACTTTTTCTGCCGTATAATGTTAACATTTTCAAAAAAGAAGTGCAGATGGTTATGTCTTTAGTCAGCCAAATCTTAGGTTTAGACGATGATATTCATATCAGTGAAGTCATTTTAGGTTTCTTATTAAGAATAAGTTCAAATGAGCCTGAGTACCATTTAATCCATTGTTTCAATTTGGATGAGTATTTGGCTGAAACTATCCATGTCCAGTTAGTCGAATTTCCCAAAGTCAAGTTTTTTAAGTATCAGTCATACTTACTGAATATGTTGTTGTGTTCAAATGTGTCGGAATTGCATTTCTTGTCCACCATTTTCTCTCCAGATCTTCCAAAACAAATCAATATGTTTGAGTTTATAAACACAATTATGGCCGAGAGGTATAATTTGTTGTTTGATGATGTATCACCAAGGGTGCTTGAAGAAATGAAACTCATGCTGCAGTCTTCCTTAGAGGATAGAATAGGAGACTGGTTCTTATATAAGGATTTTACGGTTTTGAGGGTGTATGGGTTCACTGGGGAACCATACAAGCTACCTGTTTTTCTAACTCCAAGAATATTTGCACTTGATTTTATGAGGCAAAGGTTGGGTACAGAAGAAGAGCATTTCGAGGCGTTCAAAAAATCTTCAAATGTTAAGTTTCCCCTTAAAGTTGGTCCATTTATTTTCAAAAACAAAAGTGCCCTGTTGGTTATTGAAAAGTTATTAGAAGTTATGGATTTCCATACGGAGCAAAGAATCAATTATGATCCACATAATATAATTTCTCAGAGAAAACAGTCAAACAAAAATAAACCATTCGATCATCAAGTTGTCAAAGGTGTAGATAAAATCGCTAATTTGTCCTGTTTTGAAGAAAGTTCAGGAATTGATGAAGGTAGGAGTAATGAGTTTATTGCATCGGTTCAAACACCTGATAATCCTAGTATTTTGAATAAGAGGAGTATTGTTGAGGCTGAGAGTATGGATGTGGATGAAAAACATTTCATATAAAAAGATTAAAACATACTTCCAGGATGACCAGGTTTCAGAAGAAATAATTTCAGAGGATTCCAAGAAAATGGTTTTGTTCCCAAAGAAGTCCGTGCAGATACATCAGTATTCCTTTGGAGGAGAAGGTAGTGCAGAGCCCAGTTTCTGTTTCAAGTCCAGAGCAGATTTAGTGTCAAGTTATGCTGAAAAACAAATGCAGTCGTCAGAGGAAGCCAGAAATTTGATTCATCGAGTTAGAAGTCTAATGAATCAAAAGACATCATTGATTTCAACTCGAGATGTGGAGAGAAATACCTTGAAGTTTGTTGTGATTAATGATAAAAAAGTATCTGAGATGGAAGTGAAGTTAGATAAAATTAGTGTTCCCGATAAGATACAGCTCCATAAGCAGACTGGAGATGTTATCTATTCCGATTTATTACATGCTATTATGAAAGTTAACAAATTGCAGGTCCTTGTAGATAAAATGGAAGTCCAATTGAAGCATGAGAAAGTAGAGAATAAAACAAATCTGATCCAGATTAAGAAGCTACAGGGGGATGTTATAAGCTTAGGAAGCGAACCAGGAAATGTATAGGCAACCAAAAAGCTTTTAGAAGAAAAGGACAATACCATCCAGGTATTAAAAAAGAAGCTTAAAATCCCAAATACTGAACATGCTCAGTCCCCAGAATTATTTACATTGCAAGAAGAAAAAGATAAAGTATCAAGAAATGATGGATTACAAAGGCAAAACATTGAAACTACAAGAGGAGAAAAATAGATGGGAAGTGGAAAAAGCTGAATTGATGTCCCAGATTTCAAAGTTGAAAAAAGATTAGAATGATGAAAATGAAATTATGGAAGAGATGATGAGTCAAACTCCTGTTGACACAAATTTATCTCTTGTGAACATTGAAAAGCCGTTAAGTGAATTCTCTACAGATGATCTGTTAGTTCCAATGTCACAGGTAAGTTTGAAGGTTGTTGAAATCAAATAATTAAAGGAAGAAAATGAGAAGATTAAATCAGAATTGGCGAGAACCACTGAAGAGAAGAATAAAACATTAAATGATAAAAGCCAGTTACAGAAAAAGTTTAATGAGTTGAAGGAAAGAAATATAGGAAAAAGCTCCTCTACAAGGAGCTAAACATCTAATTTGGGATACATTATCTATGGAAATTACCAAATTTAGACACCATTTAAATTTTATTGATGATCAGAGTGCATTAGTAAATCTAGCTACTTAAAGACTGAAGTTGGCAAACGAGACCATGGAAAAGAAGCCTCTAAATACAGCTCAGAATGCTTTAAATTTTTTGAATTCTCTAACTTATCAGAAGTTGTAGGACATCAAAATTAAGGACAGAGTAGCTATGTATTATGGGCGAAGAAATTTATTAACAAACATCAGCTCATGAAGGTGGTTCAAGATATAGCAAATATAATGTCTTCACAGATAAAAGATTTCAGGCTTGCTTTTAAGGAGCTATTTGAAGACGACCTCCCTTCTTTCTGGGACGATGAAGGAAGATTATTTTCTCAAGAACATTATCACAGTCTGCTAGTACAAAATCACATGGACCATTCCAAGTTTGAAGATCTGGTTAAAGGGCTGACTGGAAAAATCATTGTAGAAAAACTGACAGAGGATTTCGAAGTATTGCAAAAGTTTTTAATCATTAGAAGAGGATTGCCCACGGTATCTTATGAAGCCTATGTGGATCTGGAGGTATCTATTAGGGAAATGACAGAATATGATACACCAAGTGTTGAACAATGGAGGATCGTGGAAACATTCGGGAAGACCAAGTATATACTTCAGCCTTGAAAACAGGTGTTACGCGTCGTGGAGCTGCTTATTTGGGATACCATACAGTCACCAAGTTGATTATAATCAAATGATATATTGTTAGAATCGAAGCATGTAGTTTTATTCCTAGTTGTTAGGGATATAGTTACAAAAAACTTTGATTAACTGATTATTTAGTTATTGATCTTCTTGGGAAGAAGTTATCTTTTGTATATACTTGAATTTATTTGATGTATTGGGGGTTGGAACCCATATGTTGAGACTGATATTTTGAGAACTTATCATTTTTGAGTAAATAATCGAGCCGAATGCTGATTAATTTCCAAAGATTCCCGTGTCATTTAATGTTACAGTCTGTGCCTTCTTTCATGTGATTGTCTTTTAAGTGCTTACTTTCCATTATGTTTTCTTTCGTATTTGAATATAGTGTTTAATAGTTTAGAATTCATATGTATTATGCTCTGGCTATTGTTTCAGATATTCCATAAATATTTCTTCTAAAGTCGATATAAAATTCATCCTGTGATGCTTTATATTGATGGATTGTTCATGTTTCTTCCTTATTTGCCCGAAAAATCAATGATTGACTGTGACTAAGTGATTATCTTGCCTTTGTTTGGATTATGTGTATGAAGCTTTGTTCATCTTTATCTATTTGACTCCATTGCCCAATGGTATATGTGTTGTTTCAACCATCTACTTGATTTAAAACATTGATTTCATATATCTAGCTTTGTTAAATTTATATGTGAGAGATCCCTCTCTAGAAAGAAAAGCCAGATTCTTTCTAAAGTGGTTTTTGCTGTTACCTTGAGATTACCTTCCACAACCTTGGGTACATTTTGAGTGCTAACAGAGTGTTTCCCTTTCAAGGGTTTAAACCACATGAAAACATCGGTGTGTCGATCTGTGATTTGTTTGTGTGAGTGGCTGCTCTATGTGCTCTGTCTTTTGGAAGTATCCTGTGTACTCGAACATAATGGTAAATAATTCTAGTAGGATAACTTGCCAAAGGTGTTGGTATTTATATACTCGAATTAAAATTTGTGGAATGAAGGATAACAATATGTAATTTACATATTTTATAATTTTGATATAAAATTTGCAAATTAAAAAATGCTTTTCTAAGTGTATATTTTGATGCAAAAACTTATAAATAATTTTGATAAAATTTTTGTATATTTAGAATGCTTTACCCATTGTGTTTTCATTGGAAGAGGCATTAAATTGTATATAAACATTATTTTGTTTTGAATAAGAGGTGTAATGTTTTTTGAAAAAGTTAAATCCCAAAACATTACAAATTAAAATTAAAAACAATAACTTCTATTACTATCTTATAAAAACTTGCCAAAGGTGTTGGTATTTATATACTCGAATTAAAATTTGTGGAATGAAGGATAACAATATGTAATTTACATATTTTATAATTTTGATATAAAATTTGCAAATTAAAAAATGCTTTTCTAAGTGTATATTTTGATGCAAAAACTTATAAATAATTTTGATAATTTTTTTGTATATTTAGAATGCTTTACCCATTGTGTTTTCATTGGAAGAGGCATTAAATTGTATATAAACATTATTTTGTTTTGAATAAGAGGTGTAATGTTTTTTCAAAAAGTTAAATCCCAAAACATTACAAATTAAAATTAAAAACAATAACTTCTATTACTATCTTATAAAAAAGTTGGTATTTTTCCCATTAAAAGTATGACTATGACTAAAGACTTAATAAAGACAATTAACATCATTTTTACTATTTTTGTATGTTTCAGTCACATTGTAATCAAACAATCAACAACATTTATTATTCATAATTAAAAAAATGCATGCCCATCAAAAGAGCACCGAGTGCATGCTCCCATGTGGCTCTTGTTAATATAAGAGTGAGATTATAATAATAGCATCCAATGTTGATAACTCGTACTATTTGTAACTTTACCAATACAAGACTACATCCAAATTATTCAATCTTCAATCCGTATGTTTTTTATATATGAAGAGAACATTTTTTTAGAGAAAGACAAAGTAATAAATGACATTAAAAATTTTAAAAAAATTAAAAAAAATTGAAATCATTTCAAAGAAAATTGTTACTATTGTTCTACATAATGTTTTGAATGGACATTAAATTCAGACTTGATCATCCTTAAAAAAATACATACATTTAAGACAAGTTGAACCCGAAATAAATTATGATTAAAATTTATATCAATTTTAGACTATTTTAAATAAAAAATAATAATTTTGTCGAAATAAACATTTAACATAGTAAAATAATACCTTCACGAGTTAGCCATCTAAATAACTCAAATAAAAAACCAATTAGTTATAGCATATTGATATTAAATAATTACATAAAAAAAAAACATAAATGATTTTTTTCAAGGGAAAAAGCGTAATTTTATTATATACAACAAAATTACATTATGCATAATTCATGAATATCATGCATTTCTTGTCTATGAATATCATGCTCATTCGTCCCGTTGTGGAGGAGAGGGTGCTCAGTCGACTTGTGGAGAAGGAGGACGATATGAATGAGGAGGAGGTAGTGGTAGAGGAGGTGGAGGATCAAAACACTTATCAGATGAGTTAGAACTAGCGCTCTTTATTAGCTGCCACCTCTCTAGTAGCCTAGTTGTAGTTACGATATGACACATCACTGATCTCATATCACATGGGAAGCTCCTCCAAATTTGAATAATATCTGGGTCTCTTATGATCTTGTTGGATCGAACAAGGTGCACTCTCCGTCAAGCCAACAACCTAGACAACTGATTTTCATCTTCTAGTAGAATCTAACATCGAACATGTGTCACAGGCCATGTCTTTGTAATTGTGGCAGCTCCACTTCCTATGTCTCTACCATGTGCTTGACAGGTTGGGAGGCACATACCCAACATAACTGTCAATATATGCAAAATTGTAGAGAACAATAATTAGAAAATTTAATTAAATTACATTATATTACATATGCATTAAAGTAGACAATAAAATGCAACTAGATTAATCAAAACATAAATATAATATTACCTCTATCATCTAGTGGCACATCTATGGTAAATAGGATGTTGTAACACCCTCTCCAATCCCACCCTAGGTATGGGCACAATACCATACCCAAGGTGTTATCATCCTCCATAGCAAGTAAATCAAGTATCTCCTAAGTGCTCATGCTAGGGAAATCGGATTGGACCCTCTTAGGAAACATCTTCCCCAACATGTGCATACACACCTCGATCATCGACCTAGGAGGTTGGATTCAAAATGAGGGTCAAGTGACCAGAAACCTCTCAAAAATAAGAAAAACAACTTTGAAGCAAATTGGAAGATTATCCTACATTGAACATAGCATGACAACGATCAAAGAAAAAAAAAACTACCGCAAAAAATGGAATACCACCTGATGTGTCTAGGTCTCTACACTAAAGAATCGTCATAATATAATAATGGGAAACTAATGTATTTCCCATTAGTCTTGACATGGGCCAATGTCGTGACCCCAAAAGCAGGAGGTACCTATTCTCCTCTGCATGAAAAGAAGATATATGGAGGTAGCCACTAGCTACATGGAAGTCACCGTGGGTAGTGGCATTCTCACTAACCTATATAAGTATATATGTCATATGATTGGCTGCTACAACTCCAAGATGGACTTTGGGGAAATGAGGAAAATCATCCCCTCTCCTGAATGTCCCGTGATGAAGTAGATGTCATCGTCCTTGGGTTGGAACCATAGATCAAGAGCCACCCTAAAATCCTATGGTCATTAATCCCAATGATAGATCAACTGCATTAGCAGTTGAGAATTCCCCCTCAATGATGTAGCCTCCTTGTAATAATTTTGGAGGCCAACATAGAGTGGGATCTATATAGTTTGTGGAGTAATAGGTCGAGAGATAAAATCCCTCTCCCTCCTTTTGATCTCCCACTCACGTACAACATTATTGGTCTTGTTGCTAATGCCCTTGTCACTCCTATATCCAATTAAACACATATAACTTATATACATAAATAAAACATGAACAAATTTACTAATGTACATTTACGTTTATCAAAATCATACACGATTTTTTTTATCAAAAAAAATTCAAAGGGTATCGGTGTGACCATAAAACAATCATGCATTGTTATTGGTGCTTATTATATCTAAAAGTACTGCCATCGATGCTAGAAAACTAAACACACAGTGACACACTATCCTCGATGCTTGACAATAGTTAAAGTGTGTCGCTTAAGCAACAACATTTTTTTAAATATAGAACTTTTAGTGATGCAAAACAAAATACGCACTGAAAACGACGTGTGAGAATCTTTAAAGTGCATCGTTTAATTACAAATTTATTTTTTAAATATAGAACCTTCGGTTCTAGAAACATAACATGCACCAGAAACGGTGCGAGTAAATATTTCAAGCACACCAATTAAATAAAAATAATTTTTAAATACAGATCATTTGGTGCTCTGTATATTAGTACGAACTGGTGTGTTTGTATGTAAACAAAGCACCAATCAAAATCTTTTTTTATTAATATATTGGATTGTGCTTATTATGAAGACGCACCGTAGGCGTTGTGTCAATATCTTATTAGAACTAGTGCTTCCATGTATATTGTGAGTAACGGTATGATGTAAAATTATTTTATGGTTTGGGTGTTAAAATTTATTCACATGTTGACAACATAATTTCATGGTGCACATTAAGCAGATTAACGCACCATCAACATTGCGTCTAAATTTTTAAATAGCACCATGTATGGAACCAATAGCAATGCATATAGTTATTTAGATTACATTGTGAATATTTTTAAACTTTATTAGTTCATGAAGTTTAGCGATGCGTTATTTTTTATTTGCACACACCGCAAAAACACCATTCTAAATGTCTATGGCCCTTACTCACATAGGGATACTTTCTGGAATGTGGTTGCTTCGGGAGGAATCCTCCCTTTACCGAACCTTATCCTTGCTGGGGACCTGAACTTTACTCTGAGTGCCTCTGAAATATGGGGTGCAAAAGCCTTACTTGACCCTTTGGGCCCTTACCTTTCCTCTTTATTCTCTGCACATCATCTTGTGGATGTTGCTCCTTCATATGCCGGTCCAACTTGGCGTAATGGAAGGGCGGGGGAGGAAGGCATATCTAAAAGATTGGACCGTTTTATGCTTTTTGAACGGCTCATATGCTGTTTGCCTAGACATCGTGTGTGGGCTCATAGATGCGGGATTTCAGATCATTTCCCTGTTCTGCTCGAATGGGGTGAACCTCTGAGTCCTTGTCTTTACCCTTTTAAATTTAACCATACTTGGCTTGGTAATGAGGGGTTTGACAATCTGATTCGTCATACATGGTCTGCCCTCTCGTTGGATACTTCAATGGCTGA
Source organism: Pseudotsuga menziesii (assembly GCA_001517045.1). Lineage (NCBI taxonomy): Eukaryota > Viridiplantae > Streptophyta > Pinopsida > Pinales > Pinaceae > Pseudotsuga > Pseudotsuga menziesii. Next base: position 242,051 of record LPNX010734927.1, read on the forward strand.
TATGCTAACTTTCTCTTCTCAGCTACGCCATTTAAAAGAGAAAGTGAGAGCTTGGACTAGGGCGGAGAATCTGAGATTAAAGGCATGTTCTAAGCTTTTAGATGAAGATATAAATTCTATTCTACATTTGTCACATTCTGGGATTTTAGACCAGGAACAACAAAACAGGTTAAATATTCTAAAAGCAGATTATCAAAAGCTCTTGGAACATGAAGTGAACTCGGCCAGACTACAAAGCCGAGTCACCTGGGCAAAATCCGGGGATGCCAACACCAAATTTTTCCATGCTGTGGCTTCTGCCCGGAAAAATCAGAATGCCATATGGAGTCTTCAGGACGAGAATGGTGGTTGGATATCTAATGATCGTGGCATTAAGGCCCTTGGTGTGAGCCACTTTAAAGGAATATTTGCTGATGATGGGTTGACCAATCTCTCTGCGCAGCTGAAAGTTATTCGTCTCTTTCCTTCCTTTGTCTCCGGGGAAGATCACTCTGCCTTTACCAGCCTTGTCACACTTTCTGAGATTGAGGGAGCTTTAAAGACTTTTAAAAAAGACAAAGCCCCCGGCCCTGACGGTTGGACGGTTGAGTTTTATTTATACTTTCTGGATTTGCTGGGTCCGTCCTTGGGTAATCTAGTGGAAACCTCACGTCTTCTTGGAAAAGTTACACTTGCTATAAATTCCACCTTTATAACCCTTATACCAAAAGTTGAGCACCCTATATGCTTTGGGGATTATCGGCCTATTTCATTATGCAATCTGTGCTATAAACTGATCTCAAAAGTGGCGGCCTTGAGACTCAAGCTCTTTTTGGATTCCTCTATCTCTCCACAGCAGTTTGGTTTCCTAAAGAACTGCCTGATACATGCACCTGTAGCCATTACTCAGGAGGTACTCCACACTGTAAAGTTATTGAAGAAATCGGCTCTCATTCTTAAGCTGGACTTGACAAAGGCTTTCGACCGGGTCAATTGGACATTCATCCGGCTGATACTTATCCAGATTGGGGTTCCTCTAGTGGGTGTTAACTGGATTATGGGGTGTATCTCTTCTGCAAATTTCGTTGTTCTCGTTAATGTATCTCCTTCCTCTTTCTTCCCTGCTACTCGAGGCATTAGACAGGGTTGTCCCCTTTCCCCGCTACTCTTTATATTGGTCATTGAAGGACTTAGCCTCCTGATCGAAGATGCCAAGCAAAATGGTGTTATCAAAGGTATAAAGATCTCGACAAATCTCTCTATCACACACTTACTCTTTGTAGACGATGTGATCCTTTTCGGGATGGGCAATTTTGAGGACTGGATTGTTTTTAAGGTTATTCTAGAAACTTTCTGTGAAGCCTCTGGCATGAAGATCAACATGGATAAATCCTGTTTCTTACATTATGATTTGGATGATGCTCTGTTGGGTAGAATTTTTGACATCATGCCCTACAGATTTGCACATCTTAATCTTGGTTTCACTTACCTTGGTTTTTACTTGAAACCCTCGGGCTATCTAGTCAAAGATTGGCTTTGGCTCATCACTAAGTTTGAGAAACGTATTAATCATTGGTCGAACCGACTCTTATCTTTGGGTGGGCGTTTGGTTCTGGTTCGTTCTGTTCTAACCAGCTTACTGGTCTATTGGTGTGCACTCTTCCCTATCCCCTCTTCAATACTGGATAAGCTTAGAAAACTTATCTTTTCATTCCTCTGGGGGTCTTCGGCTAAGAAAAAAAAGTTTCACCTGATTGATTGGAATTTGTTGGCACACCCCATATCTCAGGGGGGCTGGGGAATAAAACATCTTCCACTCTTTAGTTTATCACTGAGGATGAAGACTTTCTGGTTTGCTTTGAACAATCCTGGCATTTGGAATCGGCTCCTAAAGGCAAAATACGTGAAGAATTTGTCCATACATTCTTGGTGCAGACTTAAAAATTTCAGATTTTGGAACGTATCTCTTATATGGAAAGGTTTTATAAATAGCCTGCATTGGATTGGGAAAGGTTTAATATGGCAAGTTGGGAATGGATCTGAGATTCGTGTTGGTGTGGACCCTATTGTGGGATTAGGCTGTTCTTTTATCCTATCGGTTGAGCTAAGATCATACCTCGAGGACAACGGGATTTGCACTCTGGACCAGGCAATAAATCATGCTACTGGTCATTGGTTTTCTGTTGAGGAGCTGGATTTATGTGAGGAATGGAGTACTCATTGGAGAACATATATCAGAGGTCTGGAATATAATAGAATCAACTTAAATGAGGAGTCTGATACGCTACTGTGGTCCTTTGGCAATTATGTGGGTCCGCTCAGTGCTGCCCTTGGCTATGACAGTTTGATTCTTAACAACAATTTTGAGGAACAAAACCGGATTTTGGCCTTGCTGTGGTCCTTTAAGTTACCGCTGAAGATTATCTGTTTTACATGGCTGTTGGTAAAGGACAGGATTCTTACCTGGGATCATTTGCAATCAAGAGGTTACTATGGTCCCAGTAGATGTGTTTTTTGTGAAAGAGACATTGAAGGCTGTGGCCATTTGTTCTTAGGGTGTCCCTTCTCGGTGAAAATTTTCACACACTTCTCGTCCTGTATGGGGTTCACCTTCTCTCCTCATAGCTCTGTGCAGATTTTCTTATCTCATTGGTTCAGCACATATACCATATCAGAGACTTTCCTTTACACCCCTGTCATTATTTTTTGGCATCTGTGGCTCCTCCGTAACTATTGTATATTTGAAAATGGAAAACCTTATGCCTCCCTGTTCATTTCTAAGATTGAGAGTTTTCTTGCCCTTTACCCTGTGCCGCTTTTAACTAAAAGAAGCCGGCAGATTGGTCCTAAGCCTTTGCATTCCTTTCCAGTAGGATACTTTGATGGTGCAACACAATTGAATTCGGGAGGTGCTAGGTTTGTGATCTATATCAGTGAAACCCACTATCTCTGTTTTTCAGTGGGCTGTGGGTTAAGCACCAATACTCGTGCTGAACTGTTGGCTCTATGGTCTGTACTCAGAGTATGCTTATTGATGGGATTGCCCATTCAGATGATCTACGGTGACTCAATGGTGATTATTTCATGGGTAAAAAGACTATCAGCCCTTAAAATTCCCACTTTGAAACATTGGTGCAATGAGATATTTTCTATGTTGCAACAGGCCCCACCGGTGTCCTTTAATCATATTTTCCGGGAGCATAATATGCTAGCTGATGATCTATCAAAAAAGGCACTTAATTTGGAAGATGGCACTGGTCATTTCTCGGAAACTATGGATGGGGAGGTCATTAGAGATGGCCACTTTACTCTTTTTTGATGGCTGTTATTTTATTTTTACAGCATTCGGTTATATGATATGTATTTCATTTATATTGCCTGTTTTGGGGGACATTAAGCTAGCTGTTATTCTTCCCTGGAATATATGTTTTGCAGGACACTTCAGATCTTTGAAAATTTCTGACCTGAGTATTCAGGGATGATGAGAAAAGTCTGTGATGATCAGACTTTGTTATATTATTTCCTACATCGGCTAGCTGTCCTACTGTTCTGTTCTACTTTTTGCTGTTTGGGTGGGGGATGGACTGTATTGTCATTATCATGTACATTGTTTAAGATGTCTTTTTGATTCATATGAATATCAAAGGCTGGTATTTTTTCTTCTGAAAAAAGGTTATGCAAAAACACCACTTGTGGTGTGTCAATTTTTTATAAGGGTGTGTGTTGTTGATGCACCCTATGTTTAAACACATTGCACCAATGTATTGATGTCGGGGCAAGCAGAACAAATAATGCGCACCACACAGTTATAATTTTTTTAAAGCACCATTCAAAGAAATTTCCCCCAAAAATTATCTACTTGAAAATTAAATGATAAGGTAATAAACAAAATACATGAACTCTTGCTTTCCTTGGAGGCATGGTTGCCACGTATATAAGAGACCAAATTTTTTGATCATGTGGAAAATTGTTAACTCCAATGACTAATTAAATATTAAGAGTAATCCAACAAGGCACACTAAGTACGGGGGGCATGGGTCTCAAAAATTAGCACTGGTTATTGTCTGGGCCAAGGTGGTCTCCGACACTGAGAAAATGATAACAAAAACATTTTGGTGTCACTTTTTATTTTGTTTCACCATGTTCCAATGCACCTAATTTTGTGGTGCACCAATGTGCGTTTGTTAGATATGCATTGGTGCGCTTAGGGTCGTAGAAAGCATGTTTGGGGATCTTTTTCTAATTGTTTTTACATATCATCGGGTGCGTCATTATAGATCTAAGGCACCAAAGAGTCGTAATGGATATATGAATAAAAGGTTTTCTAGTGTGGTGCATTGCAACATTGCACACACCAGTGCAACTATTTCATTTAGAAACACCGGAAATGGTTTGTTGAGAAAATTAAATAAAAATATTTATTAAAAATTCCATCAAATCCATACCAATACTTTTTCAATGATGCACATCGGTGCGTTTTGATAGATGCGGAGCACTATACATTCATTCTATTCATTTGTGGTGTTTGGTCGGTGCTATATAGGTTTCCCTGCACCAACCAATTTTCTTAAAAAAAATCTAGTTATGTTGTCTTCAACACTGGTGTTTTTTTTTTCACGTATGTGCACCGCTGCTTATTTTGTGTTGGTGGCCCCCACGTGTATGGATAGAAGGAGAGCACCATATGGTTTTTAATAAAACTTTTTTTTGGCTTTTGTTCGGTGCTTTGTTATGCAAACACACACTAGTGCGCGTGGTTCCACAAAACACACCACTAATTATTGATTGGAATATATATATAACCATCGAACTATATTATCGTCAGTGCATGTCATAGACGGGTACAATGTTATGCCAGTGCTCTTACATTTGTGTCTCACCAGTGCGGTTTTTTGTAAAATGCACTAGAGCATGTTTGGTGTTTTAATGCATTGATTTAAAACCTACACTAAAACCTCCAACTACCCACCTCCGCTAGAAACCTCTACTATAAATGGATGAATAATTATTTTTTTCTGCAAGGTCCATAAAAACCTGTGCTAGAAGGTGTTTTCCTTGTAGTGATTGAATTTTGATGTCATGTATCTAGAGGTTTTGATTGACCACTAACCAATATCATCAATGGATGTGGTGGTTTTGGTTGACCACTAACCTTTCACTTGATCTTGTTTTTTCATTTTTGTACTCCCCCGTTTAAGGTACAAGGGAGTACCAATTCAAAATGGGCCATAGTCATTCCCAAAATTATCATAAACCAACGTAGATCCAAATCCTAGGCTGTATCAAGCGCCGAGATGGATCAAATGTCTCGAGGTGCAAACCTCTTCTTAGGTATCCCTTGATTTGATTCAAACCAAAAGACAATTTTTTTTATTTAAGGTCCACAAATAATATTTTTATTATTAATATTTAATATTATTTATGACTAACATATAATATTTATTATTATATTTTATTTTGTTAGGAATGAACGTTACAACATTTCCCCATACATGATTTTAAAACCATATGCAAGGCCCTCTTACAACCATGGGTTGTTTAGGAGGCCTTGCACATGGTCTTAAAACCATTTGCAAGGCTCTCCTAAACCATGTACAATAAAGCCATGGGTTATTTAGGAGGCCTTGCACATGGTTTAAAAACCATGTGCAAGGCCCTCCTAAACCATGTACAATACAACCATGTGCAAGGCCAACACTTTTTTGCGGATAATTCAATTTGTTAATTTTTATTATTTTGTTAGGTAGGAACATTACAACATCTCCCCCATATTGTGTTTTTTTCCCGACCCAAATATTTTTTTTACGGATAATTAAATTTTTACTTTTTTATTGTTTTGTTAGGTAGGAAGATTACAACATCTCCCCCATATTAGAGTGTTTTTGTGGCCGACGATTATTTTGGCCTATAATTAGAAAATTTATTTTTTATTAATAAAAATAATGTTATGTAACGTTACATAACGTTACAAGATCTCCCCCATACTGGGCTGTAGAGCGCCTATTGGCGCAAAAATAATTGATTGAAGTTTGATTGCTTTTGTAATTTCACCATTCAAATGTGTCTTTACTTATGTTTGAATTAGACTGTAAGAATTATGCAACTTCTTAACTTTTTTATTCTATATACAAGAACTTATTCATCCATAATGAAATGCTTGTTTCTAAAACTTCTTTTGCTTTTGAATTTTTTTTGAAAGATGATTTGTCTTCTTACAATGAAAATAAGGATGGAGATAAAAACACGTTGTCTTTAAACAATGACATTGTTGGTAGTTATCATTGTGTTTATCATCAATCATTTGAATAACTTTTTTATTAACTTATGGAGTCTTCAAATTTTCATCAAGAAATCTTGCACTCACAAACTGAACTAGTTTGAAGTAATTTGGAATATGAAAACTATTTTCTTTTCATATGCTAAGCAATATGTCCTCAACAAAATGTAATGTCACAACCTTTGGATGACATAAACCGCCGCCAAATCTAGTTTCTCAATGTGTGAATATCTAAGCTCAAGACCAGCCAAAGCATGACTGAGATAATAGATGACATGCTCTTGGAGCTTGTCATCCTTGTGAAGTAGCACTACACTAATTGTAGACTTAGATGCAGCTATATACAATATAAAGTCCTTTGTGTAATCTGGCGTACGCAAAAGAGGAGCTTATAATTTCAATATTGTTTCTATAACTATGTTCCTCTACATGTGATTCATATTTATCAATTCAGTTTTTATGATTGATTCCTTCTAGTCACTAGTTAAGAAATCACCAATCATTGTCTCTATATCATCCAGTTGTACTAGGTCACTTGTATCACAAGTAGCATCATCCTGTTACATTAGACCATTGGTGTTACAAGTTGTTTCAACCTTTTTAATTAAGTCACTTGTGTCAGAAGTTGCATCAATCATTTTAGTTTCAATTAATTATAGCTGAAGGTAACTCTTGCATTCTTTATTTTCTTTAAAGTTATTATAAAAGAATATGCAAGTCCAAGTTTGAAAGAATATGATAAATGCATTGCTTGTCTGCCCTTTTAATTTTGCATTCTGTAAATAAGAGTCTAAAAGTTTTGTACTTAGATAAATAATCTCGAATGCAGGAAAAATCACTTGGATTTAAAGAAATCAACTCATTTTCGAGTTGATGGCCTCAAATTTCATTGTGTTTACCAAACACAGCTTCCAAGTTTTCCCAAGCTTTATTTGGTTCATCAATTCCAGATAGGTGGAATCACAGATAAGTAGAGATTGACATCGCAATCAATCCACGAGATTCATCACATTTATTTTCCCATTTTATTTTCTTATTATCATCAGTGGGTTCTTTTTCTTTCCCTAAGGTAATTCTGTAAAGTCCCCTACTTTGTAGGACATCCTCCATGCAATATTTCCATGAGAAATAGTTTGAACTGGTAAGTAGAATATAAAAAGGGGTGGCCATACTATAAAATAAAGGCTGTAAAAATAGAAACCAATGGTTTGGATGCAAATATATAAAAAAAATAGGCTGTTTAAAAAAAACGACACTGAAAACTGACTTCAGATGAGGAAGTTATGCTTGATTGAAAAAGGTTGAATATGACCTCAATAGAGACGTGGCAGATAGAGGATTGTTCCAACTGAAAAAAAAAACTCCCCCATCTTCCCAGGATTAACCTTTTAAACTCACTTTACAATAATGTTGCTTTATGTGAATCACTTTTGTAAAATAAGTGAAATTCACTTTTACAAGGATGTTACTTCAAATATTGCATGCAAAAACTAAAGACTTTAAGTGACTCGTTTTTATAATTTAGGTGAGATACACTTTTACAATAAAGTAACTTAAAAATAGAAATTACATGCACTTTTAGAAAAGTAACTAACAAGACTTGAACTCAAGACATTTTAATTCATAAAGCAACTTTTAACTAAGTGAGCCAATATTAAAAGGTACGTAAAAGATTGGAAGGACGAAGGTTTTTTTCTATACTTATGTCTCGAAGTGCGTGCTTATTTCTTTTCCTGAAAATCACTTCATGTAAACCAAAAAAAAAACAAAAAAGACTTATACGCCACAGTTTTGGGATTATTGCTCGTTAACTTTCTTGGGATGTCTACATTTTCCCTTTGTTTCTGATTATCGCGATTGCACAAGGTGCACGACAAAGAGCGTACACAATAGAGAAAAACCCTTGCCCTTCTGTTTCTACTTTTCCGTGATCACACAAGGTACATGACAAAGAGCATACGCAGATAGGGAATGCAACAATACGAAACCAAAACAAAAGGTAGATTTGATAAAATATGAGAAATTAATTTTAATTTTTTTTAAAATGTCACTGTAATAATATACCTTTAGATCTGATGAAATGATTATATCTGGAGCAAACATAAACCTTTTTCGATCAAACGAAAAACTATTTTCCAATGGAGACGATGCTCTAGATGCAATGAAAAACCTCACATAGCCCTAAAATGCACAAAAATTTAGAACCAGAAACACTTTCAAAGCTTCGACAACAGTAGTTCAAGATTTAGATCATCAACGCAAGCGACTCTTCATAAACACTCTGATACCTTGTTCGAGTACACATGGTAATTCCAAAAGACGAAGCACTTAGAGCAACCACTCACACAAATAGATCACCGATCAACACACTGATGTTTTCACATGGTTTAAACCCTCAAAAGGGAAACACTCCACGACCCCAACCAAATAGCTACTTGAGGCAGTTTATTATCCAAAATAAATAAAGTTACAAATGAGCTTCTCATAATCGATCAACTAGAGAATGACCCTCCATGCTCTTTAAATGGATATCATGGACAAATCGGGTGTTAAGTCACAAATCAAAGGTAGTTATGATCTAAGAGAAGATGAATCGTCAGATCACTCTATGTCTAGAACATGTCATGACTGTCATATTAGATATTTACAAATGTATACTAATACATGCTAAAGATACACACTTTTCCTAAAATATATATTATAACAGGTCGATCTTAACTTACTCCTTATGTCTAAATATCCTAACACATTATACTTGGCATCTATATTGATGATACAAAATGAGATACCAATTATTTTTATGAGAGTATGTCTTACAAATTATGTTCTCACTCCATTGGAGAAGAAAACATATACTCTAGTAAAAGATATTAGATTCAGACAGTCAGATCTTGGACCAAAAATGGTATTCACATAGATTGTATAAGAACAATATGATAAATCTTTCATTATTTCAGTATTCACATTTTGGGTGAATATATAATACAACATCAATAAATAATTCGAATAACTACTCAGGTAGTTGGATATACCAACCTATACTGACTCTATAGCTAAGTAGGAGTGAGAAAATCACCATAATAGCTAACTAGTGCAACTGCAGATCACTAAATCAATTAATAACCAGTTACAATTAGTTACAATCAGTTACAATTAATTAACTCAAGGGGGTATGTGAACAAAGGTTCCCATATTCCCACGAATCATGCAAATTGGCGCTAGAGACACTGGAAGTGATCTAATTGATGGGTATCAGAGTTTAAATAAGGATAATTAATGACCAATTGGGGTGAACTGCTAGACACTGCTGGTGGCAGTTCGAGCGGGTTCCTATAAAATAGGGATTGATCCCTAGAGCTCCAAAATGCATGTAGACAAGTGTAGTAAGTGGCAGATGTCCTCTAGTAATGTCCCCCACACACTGGTGAAGTGTTGAGACCTCCTAAGCTAAGGAAATTAAACAAATCGACTATATGTGGAAAAATGAGACAAAGGGAGGATTAATAATAATCCTAATACCCCCCTTTAATCCTAACTTGGACTATTTGGGCCCTGGTAACTAAGACCAAAGGTTACCCATTACAATCTAAATGAAAAAATTATTTGTCCATGGAAAATGAGGGAAAAGGCAAAACCGCATGGGGAAAATCCTTCCTCAAAAAATGGACATGGGATTGAATTTAAATGAATATCTTCACTCTATATTTGTTCTTCACTTGAATAAGCTAGATTAACTGCTTATTGGTGAAAAAAATTGTAGAGTTGTTGTAGATGCCTTGATCATGTATCAGATTTTCAATGGTGTGTAGACAAAAGGCATGAGGAGAAGCCCCTTGTAGCTCATCTTCTGGTGATGAAGGAGCATCATATGAATGATTCTTGATGTGGAAACATAAAATATTAGATCTAAACTTAAAATCAGAGATGGAAAAGAGATTTGTGCAATCATCTCCTAACCAAAGAACATCAATGAAATCGACAGGCATAATTTCTAGTGCAGCTGCATAATGGTGAACCCAATCATGAACCTTCTTTCCAAAATGATGTGAAACCTTTATAATTATGTAATAGATCTTATGAGGCTCTGATATATCAGAAATTAAGTCATATGTAGCGGCAAGAAACCAAGGTATAGTGGCTCCAAAATCTGGTTGAGTCACAGTAGGAAAACTAGGTGCAACTAGTCTACACTGACAATTGGGAAAATATGGTGAACATAAGGATATAAAATTCGACCTAATAAAGGTTATATAAGAACCAATTGTTTTTAACAGTATCCCACCTACAACCAATGATAAGGAAAACTAACCAATGACAGAAAACAAAGACATGATAACAACTTTCACCAATAATACAATATAGGAAACCATGAAATTGTCTAGTTTACCAATTGAGGAGTTTGGGAGTTGTAGGGTCTTACGAGTATCAAATGGATGGGATAGAGGTGTCATAACCTGCACATCAGCCTACAAATAATATTCTAAATCATAGAAAAAAGAATATGAATGGATTTTGAAGGATTCAGATGAAGACAAGTTAGAAACTAGAGGTAAAAAACTAGTATTGAGAGGAGATGGCTTTGAAAGACTGATAGGTATTTTTTTAAGGGGAGGTAAAGAGATTTTTGATTCTGATATATCAGAATGAGTATCAAAATCAGATACATCAGAAACATACTTTATTCTAACAACCAAAGCATGAGCATCATTACCTTTGAATTGCACTTTGTTACAGTGCCCCTGGGGATCAACATATTTTTCACTTCTTGCAAAATCTGGAACATCAATGTTGTTTATTTCGAGCAACTGACTCATGATGTCCATTTTCTTCTTAAAGCAATAATTTTCATTATGAGAATATTTGCTGCAATAGGTACACTGTGATATTCCTTTCTTGTTTCCCTTCTTGAAATTCGAGCCTTCATCAGTAGAGGTATAACCTTCGTATTTGGAGTTTGAATTTGGATTTTTCTCCTTCACTTTTAGCTTTCCTTTAGACTTGATATTCTTTCTTCCAACAACAACAAGCGCATGATCCTTTGAGGTTTTGAGAGTCCCCATTTGAATCAACTTGATCTTCTCTTGTGTGAGAGAATATATGAATGCATCCAAGGATGGCATCCTCCAATTTCGAACTGCAAGCTTATTAGCATAGAATGTTGACACCAAAACTGAGTATCCAGACCCAACTTCGATAGAATGGAGAGGATTCACTGATATTCTTCCTTCTCAATCCCACATTTCTTGAGCAAAATCACTAGTGGCTTAAAGTTGGCGATGAATTCCTCAATGGTTTTGAATTCACTTGGTCCCAATGAGATCAACTCATTCTCCAATTGATGTCCTCTAAGATCATCTTGCTTTTTGAAGAGGGATTCAAGCTTTATCCACACTTCATTAGGGCCTTTTAAGCCATCGATATGAAAAATAAGTTCAGGAGAGAGAGAGAGAGATAAAGCAAGCCATAAGCTTCATCCTTCATGTTATGCCACCTTTATTTCTCAGCAACTGCATTAGGTTTGATTTCTAAGGCCATAGTAACTTTGTAGAGACCTTTGCTGCATAATAGTATCTCAATCTTGGCTTTCCATTCATAATAACTGAATGAAGTCAAGGTTACTATGTTAGATATATCCATGCTCTGCTGCTACACTTTTGGTGAGAGAACTGAATACCTGCACAAAACTAGGAAGATAATTTTTGTAAGATGATCAACCTCTATTTCGACAAAGATCACATTTTCAGTGTCCGTCACACCTACAAAGACTTCTCTGGACATAATCCAGAGTTAGCAAGGAAAATATTGCAGGATTTATGTGGAAACATAGCTGCTTCTGGTGCATCAACAGAAATATCTGAGGGATATTCGAATAGCCTAGCCAGGCTCTGATACCATATTATATTCTGACAGGCAGATCTTGGGCCAAAAAGGTCTTTGCATAGATTGCACAAGAGAAATAAGAGAAGAATAATTGAAGAACAATATGTGAAATATTCCATTAATTTAGTATTCAGATTATGGGTGAATATATAATACAACCTCAATGAATAATTCAAATAACTACTCAGGTAGTTGAATCTACCAACCTATACTGACTCTAGAGCTAACTATGAGTGAGAAAACCGATAATAGCTAACTAGTGCAACTGCAGATCACTAAATCAATTAATAAATAGTTGCAATCAGTTGACTAAAGGGGGTAGGTGAACAAAGGCACCCATATTCCCATGAATCATGTAACGTCCCCTACCCTCCGACCGGCGAAGAGGACGCTACTAACACCAAACAAACATGCAAACAACCCCATGAACATGAATAGGGATAAATGCTGAAATTAAGAAGCTTAACATAATACATACTAAGATGCATATAACATACAAGGATACATAGTTACTCAACATTCAACGGAAGCAAACATATACATTCCAGCATTCAATATGTTCATCATTTCTCATGATACTGTAGATATAATTGCAGAGATGAAATGGTCAGGGGTACTTATCTTTTAATGAAGAAATCGCCCCGCAACCAGCTACATTGCTGCAACGTTCCACCCAACCATAGGCCAGCGTGCTCATCAATCTATCAGAAACATTGCCACCCCCGAGCTGGGCATGATTCCTCAAGGAATAAGGGTCAATGCAGGCTTCCACATAGCCAAGGTACACAATCAACCAAACCCACACAGTAGGGTTTACTAGGTCATCAAGGAGCTAGGGAAGGCTAAATGCTAAGCTGGTGGCCTCAACACCAGCCTTCTCAAGCATACCCAACCTCTAATCCCACTCTCAACAGTTCGAAGACCAACCACTGCATACTGCAGCAAAACAATCCATTCATAGCTCTGTGAAGAAGGCCAAGACAACCGGGTGACAATCCCAAACAAAAGTGAAACACAACTCAAGCCACAAGACAACTCAGAGTTGTTCTTGGCCCTAGCATGGCCAAAACAACTCAACAACAACCCAAAACCAGGGTACATCAATAGCCCAAACTCACAATGAAAACTATGGCAACTTTACATAGTCTCAAAACAGGGGCAAAAGCAGAACTCCCAGCATAGACATGGAAGGACTCAACCCACAGATGTGGAAATCAATAGCCAACCAACATCCACGAGCCCACAACACACACCATCCCCAATGTAATGGATGGAGAAATTACATAGGCAGAACAAGGGAAAGAACAACTCTCAACCTATGCGCACGGGGAAAAGACATAGTCCAAAAATGGAAGAAGAAAACACAAACACAGTCCGAAATGGAAGAAGAAAACACAAACACAGTCCGAAATGGAAGAAGAAATCAGACTCTCAACAGCATCCAAAAATCATGGGAAGAACGACCGCAACCCAAATCATGGGTTAAACCAACAGCAAGCTAGAATCGTGGATGAAAACCATGACTATTTCACATACACAGTATAAATCGTGCCCTTGAGGCCGCGCTTCCAGCTCGCTGCATGCACAAAACCAAAGGAGAACCCCCGACCGGTGCGTGAGGAAAATGATGGGAAAACTGTGTGTGAGGAGAACATAACTTCTCTCCGTGTGAGGATGGAATTCCCCAGACCACAATCGTGAAGGTGAAGACCGGGCCAATTGCCCGTGTGAGGGAAAAGATGGCTTCTGCTGCTGGGTATGCGTACCGTCAGAGCTAACAATCGCCTGCCATACTGACCCCCCCCATGCCCATGTTCCCTCAAGCAGTAACTGCCCTTAACTAACGCCTACCCCAAACGACTTGGTGGCTGAAAGAGACAAGAAGGTGGTTGACACATGGCACTTTACCAATAGTTCCCATAGTTAGACAACCCCCCCCCCTATCCTTAGGAAAATCATGCCCTTTTCATTTTAATGTTGCACCGTCGTAGCTGGCTGTAGGTTTATTTTAATTGATGTGCGTATTTATATGATGCCAAACTATAATCTGCCAGATAACACGATATACCATCCACAACTATCCCTATTGCCGAAACATACACAACCAAATCGATGGTGGGGCTTTTGCCTTTAGCTCCTCACCACAATTAATTACATTATATACATCATGCAAATGGGGTCAAAACCAGGGTGTTACAAATCATGCAAACTGGTGCTAAAGACACTGGAAGTGATCTAACTGATGGGGATCAGAGTTTAACTAAGTATAATTAATGATCTACTGGGGTGAACTGCTGGTGGCACTTTGAGTGGGTTCTTATAGAATATGGATTGATCCCTAGAGCTCGAAAATGCATGCAAACAAGTGCAGTAAGTGTTAGATGTCCACTATCCATGTCCCCCATCCACTGATGAAGTGATGAGACCCCCTAAGCTAGGGAAATTAAACAAATATACTTTATGTGGAAAAATGAGACAAAGGGAGGATTAATAATAATCCTAACAAAAGATATATATATATATATAGCCTGGTGGGCTAGCTCAAGTGGTTGAGTGCTATAAGTTGTGAGCAGAAGGTCTTGGGGTCAAATCCCCATGTGGCTGTAGATATATAAGGGCCTCACTTGATGTCCCCATCGGGTTAGCTATGTAATAAGAGTGAGGGGTGAGGCCCCTTCGGGTGGCCCCCCCAAGATCTATTCCCGTGGACGTAGCAACACCCTAGAGTGTTTGTGAACCACATTGAAATATATAAATATTGGCAATGAACACCTGAAAAAAAGACTTTAATATACAAATAATCACCCATATTTTGTTAATGTTGTATTGAATTCTTTTAATTTATAGATATCTAGTAGACCAATGACTATATACAAATTTCCAATATATACCATGAATTCTTTTTATTCAAATTTCCAATATATATTCCCTTTTCTATTGAATTCAAGTATATTAAAAAAATGATATACAAATTTTGAATAATATCTCAAAGGCCCTTGGTGATGCACGTGGGCTTACAATCCAAATTTTGCTAAGGATTTCATAATTTATTATTTTACTTTTGATTTACAATATTTATGTTAAATCCGTTAAGAAGAAACTATGTGAGAAGCCCTCAACATAACTAGTGTAATTTAGTTTGTTTTGGATTCATTTGAATAGAAACTACATTGGATAAAACACATATATATTATAAGGAAATTGACAATATTTACATCCAAACCATGATCTACTAGGAAACATTTAACATAATACTAACCAACTTTATATCATACAAAGAAGATATAATTAAAACACACTTTCATTAATATAAATCATGACCATAATGTAAATGTCAGAATGAAACATGTACATATCATTGTTCGTTTCCATCACCTAGATTTCTTGAACTTGACCTCCACACAACGTTCATATATCACATGCCCATCATTGGTATCCTCAACGCGGAAATGATGTCCATATGCCCACTTGGATGGGATAAACAACTTAATATTTGTAGCATATATTTTACACTTTGTAATCATGTAACTATTACCACAATAGGACAATTCGGTTTGAACATTGGGCACATGAAGGGAAGATGGCCAAGCACCAAACAAAGCACAATTGTAACTGGTTTGGTATTTACTTTGTAGGTGGGTGGGAAGATAGAAGTCATCGCTACACTCCAACAATTGAACCGACCTATGTTTGTACTTGGACACTTTTGCTCTTAGCTAATACAACTTTTTGGATCTCCTTGTGGATAGGTTTTGGGTAGTATTGATATAATACATTGTCTCACTAGAACTCTTAGTTGACTCAACTAAAGGAGATGGGTTGGTTAATTTAGGACAAAACAAGTTTGATTTGGATTCCAAGTTTTCAAAGAATGAGCATATGTAAGTGTTCCTACTTGTCATTTCTATTTCACCTATTGGATCATTTATACAATGGGGGGTATTAAACTGTCAACTTTGGATATTTAGACATTGATATAATGGTATAATGTGACTCTCCTAGGGTTCACTTTCATCCCTTTACATTTTGAACAACCACATACTACTGGTGTGCCATAAAAGAGATCTAGTTCACAAAAAAGTACCAGTGGTCCAAGAAGGTTACTAGATGATGGCATGTTATAGTTGGTGGGGTAAAGTGGCCTTCAATTTTCATCTACCATATTCCTATGGTATGTTGCTCTATGTGTCTTTTTGTGAGTGACAAAATATCACGTGCATTTGAATTTGATCTGGAATCAAGATCCCATTGAAGAAAATGCACAATTATTCAAATGCACATGAAAATACAACATAAATTCAAATATATAATCGATTATAAATAAATATGGACTTTCTCGTGACGACAATGGAGAAATTGAAATTGAACGATATGGAATGACTAGGAATTTGAAGAATCGACCATTTGATTTATTATTATTCCCCCCGCAGTTGAGTGAATAATACAATCAACACATGTGTCCACTCTTTAAAAAATAAACTAGGAAACATGTTATGTTTTGGTTTCATGAATTGTAACCGGTGTGCCAAAAACTTCATAAGCACATCGGTGCATCATAATAGTAGATACACACCGGTGCACTATTTAAATAAGTGCATTGATAATAACATATGTAAGTGCCTCCATAAAGGAAAAACCTCCACAAACTATTCATTGCAGAAGTTTTCACTTGTATTTTTTGTCTTTTTGTGTCATTGGTGTGCGCATGCCAAGAAATCACATCGGTGCGAAATTGACTACTCATTGCATCGGTGTGAAATTGACTACTCATCGCATCGTGTGTGTGTGTGTATATATATATATATATATATATATTGGCAATGAAAACCTCAAAGAAAAACTTTAATATACAAATAATCAGCCATATTTTGTTAATGTTGTATTGAATTCCTTTAATTTACAGATTTCTAGTATACCAATGACTATATACACATTTCCAATATATATTATGAATTCTTTTTATTCAAATTTCCAATATATATTCCCTTTTCTATTGAATTCAAGTATATTAAAAAAATGATATACAAATTTTGAATAATATCTCAAAGGCCCTTGGTGATGCACACGGGCTTACTATCCAAAATTTGCTAAGTATTTCATAATTTATTATTTTACTTTCGATCTACAATATTTATATTAAATCCGTCAAGAAGAAACTATGTGGAAAGCCCTCAACATAACTAGTGTAATTTAGTTTGTTTTGGATTCATTTGAATATAAACTGCATTGGATATAACACATATATATTATAAGGAAATTGACAACATTTACATCCAAACCATGATCAACTAGGAAACATTTAACATAATACTAACCAAATTTATATCGTACAAAGAAGATATAATTGAAACACACTTTCATTAATATAAAGCATGACCATAATGTAAATGTCAAAATGAAACATCTACATATCATTGTTCGTTTCCGTCACCTAGATTATCTTCTTTGCTTGGAATGATAACCTTGTTCTTAGAAAGATGTTTTAAGTCTTAGGTCATGTTTTAGTATGAACCACTATTCCCTATCCAACACATACAAGTAAAAGAACACTTGTTTACAATGTTTTGGGTACACACAAAGCTCCTTCTTTTCATCCCCATATTTTTATAGTTGATACATATTATCCCACTCTCACGATCTTCCTTTACGTTATTCCGGTCGAAAGAATCCCACCCTTTTCACCTAAAACCAACGCATTGGAAAAATGAGAAGTCCAGTTGAACCTAAAAATATAACATTAGAAAGATGAGAAGTCTACGCGCATGATCTCCTGTATTTTTTCACATGACCTAGCTTCCCCTTTATTATGTTTTGATCACAATGGCTAGTGTAACAAGGATTTCTCCCTTGTTACGTGCAAAAGTACTAGCCTTACGTCATTGGGGCTGTAAGGGAGAGTTCATGGAAAACTAAAACAATAAAACATATTAGTAGCAAAAAACAAATCTATATACGAGGGCTAAACTAAATAAAATACAAATAAACAAATGTTATACCTTCTTTCTTGTAAAGTGGGCCACTATGTCCGTCTCGGAAGTGGTCTGCCTCTCCACAGGCTGGTTCTTTAGGTGGGTACGAAGGATGTATAGACATACTAAGTGGGAATGGTATGGCAATGGGATGGTGGAAAAATGGCGTGTGAATACCTCAGAGCAAAAGGTGTCCCAACATACTCACAAAATGACAATATCAAAAAAGGTATTTTGGGAGAGCTCTTCACAATTTATTTATAGAATGGATCTAGGGTTTTTTGACCCAATGTGGTTACCCATGGTATTTTCTGACCCATGGATTTTTCCTATGGTTTTCTTTCTTTTAGGGTTTTTGAACCTTTTTTAGGGATTTGACCTTTTTAGGGTTTTTTACCTTTTTTTGGAGAGAGTGATGGTAAACCATAGTAAATAATAATGTTTTGGACCATTTTTGTGGAAATACAATTGTGAAGGTCAAAAGTAAGGGAAGTATGGTAGGAATATGATGTATGTATGTGGTTTAGGTGATGTAGATCTGGGTGAACAATTTTTTGTGTTAACAGATTGCCCCTCGACGTGTGAGGGAAGGAGCTCATCGTATGGTCGATGGACATCATAGGATCATGGGAATAATGGAGAGATTGTAGAGACTTGTGGAGAGGTGGAGCTTCCTTGTTCGAACCACGATGGTTTTGGTTTTTTATTAATGGTTCCCAACAATGGGTGAGATACAAATAATAAGTGACATGTATATGGACGAGGCGGGCATACCCATGCTTGTAACAATGTCAAAAGAATAAATAACGGGATCAAGGCTCAAAACATAGGAGCCGATCAATACATATAAAATGATGATACATAATGGTGGCCTCCATAGGAGGCTGAATACAATGTTTATTTGAAGAACTAATACATAGGAACAATGGAATTTGCATGGAACACAATATCATCACAACTGATGTTGTGATGAATCTGGAGGTGTACATATATATGGACTCGATGACTGAGAGTTAGAATCTCTATGGTACAATATGTAGCATCAAGTACTAGAGATACATGGAAGCACTATACTGGGAGCTTCCAAACACTGTCTCCAATGCAACCTGAAAATTACAAGGGACATGAAACTATCTAGGTCCCATAGTAGACTCACCAATGTGCTAGAGTCAGGTGACAACTGGGGTCTTCGACCAAATACTGAATGGACCAATACCTTGTATGAATCTCAATGGTGCGAAGATGTAGTTGAAGTTGAGCATCTGAGACACAAACATCCAGAGAGGCACTAATGAATCCTCTCAAGTGGTCCAAGGAACTCATCAATGAGGTGGATGAAACCAGGATACAAGGACCTTTGGGTCTGTCCCCTGGAATAAATGTGTTGCCGTCGACAGAGGGAGACCTGCGACTAATCAAGGCGATGGTGTGTCCTTGACTAGAAGCATGAGGGAGATAACCAAATATGTGTACCAATCTAGGGACTAACACATTGAATGGGGGAACAGGGGTAGGGGAGTACAAGGGACTGAAACTTCCTTTGTTCTGAGTATGACGGAAGGGCTAACCTGGCAGCAAATGAAACTGACTCATGGGAGAGGGATCAAAGCTGTAATATCGGGAATGTAACTGCAAATGGGAAATACTGAGGGAAGGAACTAGACTAGTGATATCCAAGGGATACAAGGAAGACTCATCACAAATACTATGAACAAAGGCGACCTAATGGGGGGAAGATTCCATACCGCATTATATGTGGTGGTGCCTAAAGACACCATTTTGACACGATCTTGTGGATTTTTAGCGAGCTTGAGAAAATAAATGCTCAATGGTGTTTTCATTTTTAGAGAGTTTGAAAATAGGAAGAAGACTCCAATGGGTTCTCTTTTTGAATGCAGTCTCCTGAGCCCAAAAATGGATACAAGTGTACATAGGATATGTTGATGTATTTGTAACTTTGGAATGTATTCACTGTATATCTTATATTGTACCCCGATGTTCCTATCGGGAGAATCATTTATATTTCCTTGTAGCCTGATGTTCCTATCAAACGAATCATTAATATAATAAAGTCATGTAAATTCATAGAGGTTAACCCTCCTTTGTTGATCGGGGGGAAAAGTACCCACACTTGTGGGGCACTAGGGTTATTAGAATCTCCTAGAGAAGTCAGCCCTGTTCAGTAATTGTCAAGTCAGAAACTAGTATAAATAGAGAGTGAGCCTCTCTATTTGTCACACACACTCACCTAGCTATAGCGCATAGGTGAGAGAGGAGGAGCTCACACAAGTGAGAGAGAGAACAACTGTTGGAGATCATTTTTCTGTCTTTGGGTTTTACTGCTACCATTGGTGCTCATTCTATCCCTGAGGAAGGTGCGAGATTTTATCCTTTATGGTTTCCCTAAGGAAAATATTTGTGTCTATTGTCTCTTATGATTGATTACTGTGCATGTTATTCTCTAAGATAAGATCCTAAGATCATATTGCTTAAATGATAAAAATCTAATATGGTATCAGAGCTAACCTGAGAAGAAGACATTGTGCAGCTGCAGAAGCTAGGGATTCTTAATTTTTTGGTTTCTCTCCACAATCCATTGGAAAAATGAGGCTATAATAACTCTCCATTGAAGGGTGCATCTTCCTGTTGAAGTAGAATTTGATTCCGGGCATTTTCATTTTTTGACCTGTCGCTGCTGTAGGAAATTAGGGATTTTCATAGAAGAGGAATTTTTGAGTGAGCCCAGCATCGGATTACTCTCCTCATCAACATTGAATTTTAGAGACCAAGGTCGAAGTTTTTGGTTGAGTAAAACTCCGAGAAAGTCAAACCCTAGTTTGATCCCGGGCCTGAAAAACCTTAAAATACTAAAACTGATGGTTTTGGTACATTCACTATATATCGATATTGAAGAAAGATCAGGAGCCAAAATTTTCACAGGCCAAATATAAATTCTAAATGTACCTTGTATAAAAATTTCAGCCTCATATTCTCTATATTCTAGGAGATACGATTCCTCCAAATCAGGGTTCTAGCCTCTTCCAAGATTCATCCCTAAACAGGACACTTAGGGAGAATTGCTATATCTTGGGATAAAAAGGTCCAAATGAAATTTCACAAGATGTGCAAGATAGGGAATATACTATAATTTCTATGGTAAAATTTTTAGACCCCAAAGGTGAACCAGTGACATGTGGCACTCTATACAAGTTCGCTATGCTGAACAGTCCTGAAATAGGTCACCTTGGTAAACCTCTCAGAAGTCCCAATTGGTGAAACCAAATCAGCTCAAAAATACGGTGTTGGGAAGAGGAAACATGTGAATACCTCAGTGTAAAGTTTTAGACATAGAGGAGCATAATTTGCGGAGATACTGTAGAGACAATATCAGGCATTTATGCAGAAGAAAGTGGAAAACTATGGCTTCATGTTCCGGGAGCTTCCTTCCACTGTTTTCATAAAAGGAGTACATTGGATAGATCACCTTGGGAAGGAGAATATTTTGATCCAATCAGATCTGAAAGATTCAAAGTCTTGAAAATTAGGGTTTCTCTGAAAAACCCTACATCAACCAGATCCGGAACTAGGATAGACACCTCAAATCAGTATTATTTAAATCTTTATTATTTGCATTTGAGGTTCTTATTTCAAAATGATTAATCACACCAGCTTGATGAAAAGCTTGGTGAAGTTGACAACTCCCGAGCATGGAAGTATAGGATCTCACTAGTTCTTGAAGAAAATGAATTGGACACCTACATAAGTGGAGAGGTTCTAGTTCCAAAGGGAGATGAGGCTAAGGCCTTATACAAAAAGAACTTGGTCAAGGCCAAGAGTAGTATTGCTGATTCTATCAAGGATCACCTTATACCACAAGTGTCTTCCCTAAAGACACCTAAAGAGATGTTTGATTCCTTTACCAATCTATTTTGAAAGGAAGAATATAAATAAGAAGAAGTATAGGAACTCCGTGATCCTTGAAGAAATTGACTTGGATCAGTATTTCAGTAAGAAAGTTCTAGGATCCAGAGGGAGATGAGGCCAAGGATAGAGTCAAGAGAATCATTGCATATTCTATTAAATATCATCTCATCCCTCATGTGTCATCCTTGAAGACACCAAAAGGAAGTGTTCGATGCTATGACGAAGCAATCGAAGAAGAATAATATATGGTTATAACCACCTTGAATGGCCTCCGAGGATCATGGGATTTATTCATTCGAGGAATGTGTGCAAGAAGGAAGTGACTACCTTCAGAAGAATCTGGGAAGAGTGCACACAAGAAGAAGCTCGACTCATAATAAGAGAAGAGAAAATGGGAGCAACTGATCAAGCTCTCACAATCCAAAGAAGATCCCTCAAGCGATGAGGAATATAAAGGACTCAAATCTTGAAGAACCTCTTATCGATCCTAGCACTTGGATAAGAAATGATGCTGTCATAAATGAAGAAGATGATGAAGCTGAAGGCTCAAGAAGGAGTCAACCCACGAAACAAATAAAGATAAGTGTTCAATTGTCATTTCATGATATTATTTGGTTATGCATTTGTTTATATTCAGTTGATTAGAATGTTTGCATTAATGATAGTATACTAGTAATATGCATGTGATGGGTAAGTAGCCCATGGTGCTATACAAATATCCATTGCTACTTATCTAGAATGGAATCTCTTTGCTGACATATTGGATTAGTGCACAATCTCAATGATTCATGGTAGAGATGGAAGGCATCTAGAAAGTTTCCGTAAGATATGGATGAATGTTGTATTGGCTGAAATAGTTGCATGATTATATATTTATGCATAAGAATTTGCCATTATGAATATGCCTTATGAAGTGTTTCTAACCATACAACTAATGCATTTGACTTGTAGGAAAGACCGCGCACAATCACCTAAAAGAAAAGAAGGATGAGACTTGTTCTGAAGAACAAGCGATGACAGTTCGAGAAATAATCCAAGATGAAGAATAATATGACGATACTCATACACAGTGCAATTATGTGACATTGTTGAGCGACATCATTGATGCAGAGCCTTCTAAGCTATGAAGAAGTAGCCAAGAAAAAAGGGAAGGAGAGTACCAGTTCAAGAAGAATGATGTCTAGGATGTGGTATCGAGACCTGAAGGGAAGAACGTAGTGTCTTCCATATGGATCTGCAAGATCCAATATGCAGTAGATGACAACATCGTGGCATACAAGGCAATATTCATAGCACGAGGCTTCTCACGAAAAGAAGGCATAGACTACGAAGAGACATTTGCATCCATTGGGATTTGAGGCATATGACAGGACGACTCATGTGTGCAAGTTAAAGAAGGCCTTGTATGAGCTCAGAAGGCACCCATGGGATAACACATACATGGGGAGCTTGAAGACCACCTAGAGTGATGAAGATCTTAACCTTTGCTACAAGGTTGAAGATGAAATCCTATATAGGATGGCAAGCCCACAGATGGGTGCGAGAAGATCTTTTGAAAAGGAACAAGATATAGGATCTTGGTATCTAGCGAACCTAGATGGATACATAGAATATTAGTAGTAGAGGAAGCTACTTGTCACTTCAGTAAAAAATGTTTCAATGCATAGAGTACAAAATATAGAAGGAGTATGATGCTCCGCTTTAGAGGGAGTGACTATAGAATATCCTGAGGGTCGACATGATACAAGGGGATGGAAAGCTTACAAATGGTTCTAGGCTTTATTGAGAGTAAAGCGGATTCCAACCTTTGCTTCAAGGTTGAAGGAGGAAGACCTGTGATGCTCCTGTTATATGCCGATGAATTGTTCTTGACAGGAAAAGAGGAACTCATTAAAGTTGCAAGAACAAGGAGCTTGCTAGGCATGGAGGTGTGGCAGAATGTGGATGGAATCTTTTTGGGACAAGGGAAGTATGCAGTAGAGATCTTGAAGAGGTTTGAGATTATGGACTGCAAGGCCATGACCACAACTATGGCATCGAACTTGAAGCTATTGAGTGATGCTTCATTAGAGTTGATCGATGCTACGATGTATCATCAGATGATTGGGTCCTTGATGTACCTGATGAACAAGAGACCAGATATTTGCTTTGTTGTGAACACATTGAGCCAGTTCCTAACAAATCCTAGACATGTTCACCTTGCTGCAAGGCATATTCTAAGGTACTTGAAGGGTACAATTGATTATGGGCTCAAGTATGAGGCGAATCAAAAGATTAACCTGGAAGGTTATGTCAATTCGGATTGGGAAGGTAGTGCCATTGATAGGAAGAACACTTTGGGGTGTTGCTTCATTATGGGATCATGTGTGATCTCTTGGTTTAGTAGGAAGCAATCCTGCATGGCACTAAGTATAGTCGAAGCAAAGTATGTCGCAGCTTGTTTGGCTAGTTGCGAGGCAGTGTGGCTGAGGAAGCTACTATCTGATTTGTTTTATCTCCAGTTGGATGCTACTTGCATATATTGTGACAACCAGAGTTGTGTGAAGTTGTCAGAGAACCTGGTGTTCCTTGAAAAGTCAAAGCATATCGAGATCAAATATCACTATATTAGGGATATGGTGCAGAGAGGAGTAGTGAAGCTACAGTATGTTGCGATGGATGAGCAGATAGTTGATGTGTTGACCAAGCCATTGGACAGAGTGAAGTTTGAGTACTTCAGGGAGAATCTTGGTGTTCTCCAGATTGAGGTTCCCTCCAAGTGGAAGTAATGGGTCCGTGTGCCTTTCTGACATAATGGTAGGCCGGGCCTCCCATGGTCAGATGTAAGTGCAGAGCCTTTCTAACATGGTGGCAGGACGGGCCTCCCATGGTTAGATGTAAGTGCAGATCCTTTTTGACATGGCGGCAGGCTGGGCCTCTCATGGTTAGATGTAAGTGCAAAGGATTTCTGACATGGTGGTAGGCCAGGCCTCCCATGGTCAGATGTAAGTGCAGAGCCTTTCTAGCATGGTGCAAGGCTGGGCCTCCCATGGTCAGATATAAGTTCTGAGCCTTTTCGACATGGTGGCAGGTCGGGCCTCCCATGGTCGGATGTAAGTGCTAAGCCTTTCCAACATGGTGGCAGGCTAGGCCTCCCATGGTCATATGTAAGAACTGAGCCTTTCTGAAATGGTGGAAGGCTGGGCCTCCCATGGTCAGATGTGAGTGTTGGGCCTCCCATGGTTAGATATAAGTGGTGGATGAGCCTTTCTAAAATTGTGGCAAGCTGGGCCTCCCATGGTCAGATGTGAGGGTTGGGCCTTTCTGACATGGTGGCAGGCTGGGACTCCCATGGTCATATGTGAGTGCTGGGCGTGCCATTCTTACATGGATGCTGGATGTGTTCCTCCCATGTTCAGATATAAGTGTTGGGCAGGCCTTTTCGACATGGTGGTAGGCTGGTCCTCCCATGGTCGAATATAAGCACTAAAGAAGATGAAGACCTACATCGAGGCTAGGCCTATAACTAGCATAAAAAAGGGCTAGCTCTATAGAACTTCCTATGACAAGTATCATTGAGAGATAGCACCATTTGATCGAGATAGCAGGAGCAGTGATGATGATGATGATCCAATGATGATCCAGCTTGATGATGATCTAGTGATGATCCAGCTTTGATGATGATCCAGTGACGAAGACCCGTGTTGATGAATTGTGTCAAGAGAATACCTTCCTAGTTAAGAGGGAGTGTTGATGTATTTGTAACTTCGAAATGTATTCACTTGTATATCTTATATTGTACACTGATGTTCCTATCAGGAGAATATTTAATATAATAAAGTCATGTAAAGTCATAGAGGTTAACCCTCCTTTGCTGATCGGGGGGCAAAGTCCCCATAATTGTGGGGCACTAGGGTTATTAGACTCTCCTAGAGAAGTTGGCCCCGGTAAGTAATTGTCAAGTCAAAAACTAGTATAAATAGAGAGTGAGCCTCTCTATTTGTCACACACACTCACCAAACTATAGCACATAGGTGAGAGAGGAGGAGCTCACACGAGTGAGAGAGAGAAAAACTGTTGGAGATAATCTTTCTGTCTTTGGGTTTTACTGTTGCCATTGGTGCTCATTCTTTCTCTTAGGAAGTTGTGGGGTTTATTCCTTTATTATTTCCCCGACGAAAATATTTGTGTCTATTGTCTCTTGTGATTGATTACTGTGCATGTTATTCTCTTAGATAAGATCCTAAGATCATATTGCCTAAATGATAAAAATCTAACAGGAGAGCTCTCCCAACCTTGGGGGAAGGAAGACTTCTTTATCGTTGGTAGTCCAATCAAGCTGGAAAAGGTTAAACCTATACAAACTAGACGATCATTCAAATACTTTTATGAGCATGAACGAAACCAAGTTTGCTTGGAAATATTTTCTTGATGAGAGGGCTGGAAAAGAGCTTAAAGACAACCCATAATGAGCTTTTTCATGAAGTACGGTCCCAATGTTCGAGAAAGCATAAAAAGATGCAAAGGGAAACGTTCCTGGCTTGAGTGTGCCAAGGTGGCCCTTTTCTTATGATAGTCGACATAGTCCTAAAAAGGAGATAAATGAGGCTACATAGGCGCCCTTTCAAATACTTCAACAAGTATGAAAGGGAGAAAGCGTGCTCGACGATCTTTTCATTATTTTAGGAGTCAGAAAAGAGCTTAACAAAAACTCCATAATGGTCAATCAAGAAAGGGGGAAGTTTTTGGTATATGGAAAGAGGTTATGTTGTGAACATGGCCGATGAGCATAAATGCAGAACACTAATGGGCTCCCCTTATGGGATGATGGATGACAGTAAGATATGGCCAACTGTGTAGTATGGATGGTGCGGATAGCTCGTGAACATGCCAATACATACAATGGGTGATTCGCATGATGGCACACAAATCGAGGTGACTTCTGAGAAATGGCCTAGAAAATCATAGGGAGAGTATGAGACAAGGGTCTCATCAAAAGAAAGAGGACAGAAAACTGAAACTGGTGGTGCAAACGACGCCTCAGACGGACTCCAGATGACTCTGTGGCGCATGAAAGAAAAATAGACCAATGGAGGCCTATAAACAGGGGGACCACATGACATGTGTCATTGTTGTTGTTTAGTGATGAGTTGGAGTGGAGGACCCCAGAGCTCATTTGCTGATTTCTTTCATTTTGACCAGTGATTTTCGGATTTGTGATTTGCACGTAAGAGCTCTCATCAAACCCCTCTTTTTCACTGGTTTATTTTATGATTTTGTTCCTCCTGGGGTCGTGGCTAAGCTCCAAGGGGTCACGGGGACAGGTTATGCTTTTCGAGGAAAAATTCATGACATGAGCTGCCCTTATTGGGATGACAGGTGCAATCCGGTCGCACTTGTCGAAGAGACAAGTCTGACCCAGGTCGCACCTGCTCAACATAAAGGAGCGAATCAGTCACACTTGTTCAGGGTTTCTGCGTGACTTGGGTCGCACAGAAGGTCTCAACAGGCGTGACTCATCCCAGGATGAGATTTTGTGTATGACAGGACCTAATAGGGGCTATGTGTATGTGCAGGATTCCACTGGTGGTATGGCGAGAGTGAGATATTGGTACCTTGCGAGAGCAGGCGTTAGGGGATGGGGCAATGGTGGACACGCTCACCCGGAGTGGGCTACTGAAGTACTTCCAGGTTCCACTCATGTATACAACAAGACTGTTGCTGGAGACACTGGTGAGATTCTGGGACCTGGATACAGAGTGTTTTATCATCTAGGGGGAGCGGATCGTGATCACGCTCCTCGATATTTATTTTTTGACTGGGCTCTTGATGCTGGGTGTGATTGACGACACTACGTCGAAGCTCACACACGGGGTGTCATTGGACAACCTCTACGAGAGGCATTGGTATGCCTCTACTACGGTGTACTCATCATACATACTGGTGTGCAACATTGAGATTCTTGCTACTCAGGCTGTGGCAGCGATGGTGTTGCAGATCTTGGGGCCATAAGGACCTCACTAGATTTCAGGGGTACAGCTCCATATTGTGGAGCGTGTGCTGAGGGGAACCTACTATGGGTGGGCCTAGATGTACTTGATGTTGGTTGTGGAGCTTGATATTCCAGATCCAAAGATATTATTTAGTCGTGTTTGTACCCCAAGTGTACTGTACACTTGTTCCCCCTGCCTTGGGGTTCGGGGGCGGAGCCCTTGAATTTTTTTTTTTGGGATGTGTGTTGGCCAACAGTTATGCGGACCCATGGTATTGGGTTAATTGTAGTATTTTCCCATGGTATTTTTCCCCTATAAAATAAAGCATAGTAACACGGCTGTGTATGGTATTATTGCATTGTAAACAATCTTTGTGATTGTGTGAGAGAGACTATGAGAGCGTGAAGAGGAAGTGCAATGGTTTGCTGCAGGATTGTATCCCTTCATCTTTTTGGACTGTAATAAAAGGACTAGCAATTTCTTTATGGACGTAGCCCATCATTTGGGTGAACCACATTATATTTGTGTCTCTCTGTAATGTGTTTAATGTGTTTTGCATATTGTTTAATGATTTAACTGTATATTTGTTATTGCTCTGCAGTCCTGTTTTCTAACAATTGGTATCAGAGCCAAAAGGTCTATTTGGCTGGTAAACTCGTAGGAAAGAAGGGTTCCTGGTTTGAGTGGGAGTAATGGTGGAAGAAGGAAAGTTTAGGGTTGACAAATTTAACGGCCAAAACTATTAGTTATGGAAGATGCAAATGGAGGACTATCTGTACCAGAAGGATCTATACCTACCATTGGGCGGAAAAGCAAAACAACCGACGGCTATGAAGGATGAAGAATGGGAGGTGCTTGGCAGAAAGGCATTGGGAACAATACGGTTGTGCCTGGCTTCATCGGAGGCCTTCAATATTTCGAAAGAAAAAACAACTGAGGGTGTGATGAGTGCATTAAGTAAGCTCTACGAAAAACCCTCGGCTTCTAACAAGGTATTTTTAATGAAGCGTTTATTTAATATGAAGATGTCGGAAGGTGGATCTGTTGCTAACCATTTAAATGAGTTTAATACACTTACTAGTCAGTTAAGTTCTGTAAAAGTGAAGTTTGATGATGAGGTTAGGGCTCTTCTAATCTTGTGCTCATTGCCAGAAAGCTGGAATAGCTTGGTCATGGCTGTAAGTAACTCTGTACCTAGTTCAAACACTCTTAAGTTTGATGATGTTGTTGGTGTTTCTCTTAGCGAGGAAATGCAAAGAAAAAGCACATGTGAGACATCAGGTAATGCATTGACCATGGAGAGTAGAGGGAGAAAAAATGAGAGAGGAAGGAGCCTGAGAAATCGCAAGAAGTCTAAAAAGGGAAGATCCAAGTCTAGATTCAGAAAAATAGAGTGCTGGAACTGTGGTAAGAAAGGACATATGAATAAATACTATCGAGCACCAAAGAAGAAAGGTGAGAGGTAGCAAGAGACTACTTAGGAAGCGAATGTAGCAGGTGATGTGTTACAAGATGCTTTGATTCTTGCATTAGATAATACTAGCGATTACTGGGTAGTAGATTCAGGGGCTTCATGTCATGCTACACCCCATAGGAAATTCTTTCATGATTATGTTCAAGGTGATTTTGGAATGTTTTATTGGGGGATGATGAACCATGTAAAATTGTTGGAAAGGGTAAGGTACGTATTAAGTTAAATAATGGAAGTGAATGGCTGCTAAAAGATGTAAGGCGCATTCCTGCTATGAAAATAAATATGATCTCAACAGGGCAGTTGGGAGATGGCGACTGTTTGTCTACGTTTGGAGAAACGTGGTGGAAGGTTACTAAAGGATCGATGGTAATAGCAAAAGGAGATAGGATAGGTACATTATATTTATGTCCTCATAAAACTGATTATTCTATCTCTGTAGCTTCCACAAAAACATATGCTGCATTGTGGCATCATAGGCTTGGCTACATGAGTGAGAAGGGGATGCAAATTCTCCACTCAAGGAAACTGCTTCTAGATCTGAAGCAGGTAAGTTTGGAATTCTGTGAGAACTGTGTTTATGGAAAACAAAAGAGAGTTAATTTTCTCAGGGTTGATGACACAACGAGAAAAACTTGGGTTTATTGCATTAGACAGAAATCTGATGTGTTTGATACTTTTAAGAAGTGGAAAGCTTTCGCTGAGACTGAGACAGGAAAAAGGTTGAAATGTCTTAGATCTAATAATGGAGGTGAGTACTACAGCAAGGAGTTTGAGAGTTACTGTTCACACAATGGGATTCGTAGAGAGAAGACAGTCCCTGGAACACCACCAGAAAATGGCGTGTTAGAAAGGATGAACAGAACGATCATGGAGCGTGAAAGGTGTATGAGATTGCATGCAGGGTTGCCCTTACAGTTTTGGACTGATGCTGTAAACACTGCTGTTTATTTAATAAACATAAGGCCTTCAAGCGCTTTGGATGGTTGCATTCCAGAGGAGGCATGGACAGGTAAACATCTAAAATACTCATTTATGAGAACTTTTGGTTGTGAAGCATTTGTCCATATTGATAAAGATGATAGAACAAAGCTTGAGGCTAAATCCAAGAAATGTAACTTTATTGGATATGGGGTTGATGATTTTGGTTATCGTTTGTGGGATTATGAAAAACAAAAAAATCATTAGGAGTAGAGATGTAGTATTCAATGAAAAGGTCATGTACAAAGATCAGTTGCAGGGAAAGAAAGTGGAAAAGGAAAACACAGAGTAGACAGGGCTTGATGAAATCAAAGAAAATGAAGTTCCAAAGGCACCAGAAAGTCAAGAGCAGCAACAGGTACCTGAAACTCCTGCAACTGTAAGAAAATATACCAGCTTAAGCAGACCCCTTGAACGATTCTCTCCTTCACTGTATTATTTATTGATGACTGATTCTGGTGAACCAGAATGTTTTGAAGAAGAAATGCAGGTAGAAACTAGAAAGAAGTGGGAGCAAGGCATGGATGAGGAGATGGACTCATTGGTAAGAAACCAGACTTGGGATTTGGTTAAGTTGCCTGTATAAAAAAGGGCATTACAGAATAAATGGGTTTATAGGTTGAAGGAAGAAGATGGAGGCAAGAAGCGGTACAAGGCTAGATTTGTTGTAAAGGGGTTTGCACAAAAGAAAGGTATAGACTTTGATGAAATATTTTCTCCTGTTGTTAAAATGACTTCAATTAGAACTATTTTAAGTCTAGTGGTGGCAGAAGATTTGCATCTTGAACAGTTAGATGTAAAAACAACCTTTCTCCATGGGGATTTGGAGGAAGATATTTATATGCAGCAGCCACATGGATATGAAGTCAAAGGTAAGGAGAATTTGGTTTGCAAGTTGAAGAAGAGCTTGTATGTTCTGAAGCAAGCTCCAAGGCAGTGGTATTTAAAATTTGATAAGTTTATGACAGAACAAGGTTATGATAGATGCCATTCTAACCATTGTGTTTATTTCAAGAGGCTAGATAATGGAAGATATATTATCTTGTTATTGTATGTGGATGACATGCTTGTTTCAGGGTCTAACATGCAGGATACAAATGTGCTAAAAAGAAAACTAGTTAATTCATTTGCGATGAAGGATTTGGGTGCTGCAAAGCAAATCCTTGGTATGAGAATTACAAGAGACAAGAAAAATCACAAATTGATGTTGTCTCAAGGTGAGTACATAGAAAAGGTGTTGCATAGGTTTAGAATGCAGAATGCAAAACCAGTTAGTACACCTTTAGCGGACCATTTCAAACTAAGTAAGGAGATGTGTCTAGAGACACAGGAAGAAATAGATTACATGTCCAGGATTGCCTATTCATCAGTGGTTGGAAGCTTGATGTATGCCATGGTGTACACAAGACTAGATATTTCACATGCAGCGGAAGTTGTGAGCAGGTATATGAATAATCCAGGTAAATAGCATTGGAAAGCAGTATAGTGGATTCTCAAGTATTTGAGAGGTACCACTTTACATGCATTATGTTTTGGAGGTTCAAACATTGTTCTATAGGGATATGTTGATGCAGACATGGTTGGTGATAAATATAGTAGGAGGAGTACCACAGGGTATGTGTTTACTATGGGTGGAACAACAATAAGTTCGATTTCAAAACTGCAACAGGTTGTTGCACTTTCAACAACGAAAGCAGAGTATGTTGCTGCTACAGAGGCTAGTAAGGAGATGATATGGTTGCAGAGGTTCATGAAGGAATTGGGTAAGAAGTAGTAGAATATTAGGCTGTACAGTGACAGCGAGAGCGCCATTCATCTTGCAAAGAACTCAACTTTTCATTCAAAGACTAAACATATACAACTCAAGTACCACTTCATAACATCTGTTCTAGATGAAGAATTGTTAAACTGGAAAAGATACATACTAGCCAGAATCCTACAGACATGTTGAAAAAGGGAGTAACAAGAGAGAAATTGAGTTCCTGCTCAGTTTCTGTTGGCCTTCAAGCATGAAGGTGAAAATAGAAAATTTTCCAAGTACAAAGTCTAGAGCATAGTCCATCAAGAGCAATAGCGGTGGAGTTGTTGTGGTCAGTATTCAAGTGCGAGATTGTTGGTTGTGGAGCCTGATCTTCCAGATCCAAAGATATTATTCAGTCGTGTTTGTACCCCAAGTGTATTGTACACTCGTTCCCCCTACCTTGGGGTTCGGGGGCGGAGCCCTCGAGAATTGTTTTTGGGATGTGTGTTGGCCAACAGTTGTGTTGACCCATGGTATTGGATTAACCGTAGTATTTTCCCATGGTATTTTTCCCCTATAAAAGAAAGCATTGTAACACGGTTGTGTATGGTATTATTGCATTGTAAACAATATCTGTGATTGTGTGAGAGAGACGGTGAGAGCATGAAGAGGAAGTGCAGCGGTTTTGCTGCAGGATTGCATCCCTTCATCTTTCTGAACTGTAATAAAAGGACTGGCAATTTCTTTGTGGACGTAGCCCATCGTTTGGGTGAACCACATTATATTTGTGTCTCTCTGTAATGTGTTTAATGTGTTTTGCATCTTGTTTAATGATTTAACTGTATATTTGTTATTGCTCTGTGGTCCTGTTTTCTAACACTTGACACAGGTTCAGTGTTCGCTGAACCACACCAGGCCAGTGGGAGGGGATTTCTGTTTCCCCTCGTTTTTGTGCTCATTCTTCTTTGAGGGACTGCGAACCCTATGACCACACTTGGTAGTGTGGGAGGGAGGAACTCACGAGCATCTCATGGGGAGGTGGATCGAGGTGATGATCTAGGTGGGAGGCGGCTTAGTGGGCCGATTCTTTACTCGGGAGATTTTTGCGCAATGGAGGAATCTACCATTCCTTATAGAGGACTACTTGCCGTGCAGGGATGGACTACCGGGGAGATACTGAGATGCCTCGATCTCCAGGATATGCCTGGGGACCTGGTGTTTTATGTGGTTACATTCATATATAGTTTACTAGCTTACTGGTATCCAGTTTATGTGTATGACATATATTGATGAAATATTGCGTGTATGTGCATACATCGGACCACACCCTCTAGCAGGCTATCAATGATGGAGGGGTAGGGTGGAGGGCCGGTTAGATCCACCCGCTCACGGGCATAGGAGGCACCGAAGTACGTTGGAATCACTTCATCATGATATAGAGTGTTTTCTAGAGGGGGTCACTGATGACAAATGGTAGCACCTGGACAACGATCTGATCGTCGCATGTTACCAAGATCCTCTAGATTGGATCCCCTTGATGAAGAGGATCGTAGCCGCTGCCAAGTATGTCCAAGCAGCGGCACATGGAAATGTGCCAATGGAGGAGGAGGAGGACTTTAGTGAGGAGGATATGGAGGAGGACGCAGACCCAAAGTACCAGGAGGAGGACTCTGATTCTGACTAGAAACTAGTGGTGCACTAGGATTTTTGTATGATATGTATGCTCAGCCGAGAAAGCTTATGGGGCTTCTTGTTTTTATACTAAACATTATGCTATGATATGATCTCTCTCTCTCTCTCTCTCTCTCTCTCTCTCTCTCTATATATATATATATATATATATATATATATATATATATATGCACGTGGATGCACTTTTTAATGGTTTTTTATAATGATGATGCCTATATAATGTATATGACATATGTATGCATGACTATATGATGATGCATGATACAATTTTGATTTCCTATATGTGATGACTTATTTGCCACTCTAGAATGTCATTAGCCATTTGGTCTACAAAACTGTTGAGACTTCTTGAAAACATGTGTGAATGTAATGGATTCAAAATGTCTAGTGTGCAGGAAATTTCTAAAGAGACAAGGATCACATACCCGGTAGCAGTTATTCAACTGGGAGATAAGCAGCTGGGAGTCTATGAATACATCAAGGTGATGAATACCCAAGTGTAGGGCAGAGGCCAGGAGACCAATGACACCATCATACTCATCCTGGTTGTTAGTAGCAATGCCAACACACATTTTGTCGATAAGGATCAACTCATGTGACGAGGAATAAATAAACCACGCAAATGAGTCTTAGTCGCTTCGGTAATTTGGAGACCGACATGACAGTCCTCATTGGTTTTTTTGAGCATAATAAGGCATTGTTACAATGGTGAGGTATCGGGGAGGATATCGACGACAAGGTGGAGTGATGGAATTTGGCACTCAATGGGAAGTACCAACTCGACACAATGGACTAAGCGAAATGGGGTAAAACCGGTGGCGGTCTTTGTTGATGTACGATAGGCCCAGAGGGCAGAGAAGAGCAAATGATGCCAGTTGGTTTTATGTTTGTCCACCATCCATTAGAGCATGGTTTTGAGGATCTTGTTGACCACCTCAACTTGGAAATTTCCCTGAGGTAGTATGAGGAAGAGTACTGGTGTTCAAATTTCAACATGGTTGAAATATTTGCCCAAACTGCCTCTTCAAAGTGGCAACCATGGTCTAATACTATTTACTGGGGGACACCTAAACATGTTATAA
Source organism: Pseudotsuga menziesii (assembly GCA_001517045.1). Classification (NCBI taxonomy): domain Eukaryota; kingdom Viridiplantae; phylum Streptophyta; class Pinopsida; order Pinales; family Pinaceae; genus Pseudotsuga; species Pseudotsuga menziesii. The sequence continues at coordinate 277,019 of LPNX010734927.1, forward strand.
CATGGTTGAAAAAGAAATGCGTTGTCGTGTCGAACTTACAATTGAATGTAGGCATGGCCTCGACCAATTTAGTGAAGTAATAGACAACCACAATGCTATACTTGTGACCATCGAATGAGGTGGGTGTACAAGTCATGAAGTCAATCACCCACTTGCAGAAGGGACCAATTGTGACCACATGATGTAATGTCATGGGAGGAGTCCTTGCTTTTGGAGAAAAGAGTTGACAACTACGGCAGTGTTTAACTGCATGGATTCAATCGATGAATATGGTAGGCCAAAAATAACCGACGCGGAGAATTTTCTGGGTGGTAGCCAAACCAGAGAGGTGGCCACCATAGGCTCCACTGTGACAGTCATTCAAGACTTTTTTAGTCTCATCATGGGTGAGGCAACGACGCAATATGGTATCGATGCCCTGATGGTACAAGACATCCCCTATGAGGAGATAGCAAGCAAATTGGTGTCGAATGCACTGACGATATTCTCGGCTTAAATGAGACTCAAATTTCTAAGTGCGTAGGTACAGGAGGATGCCCCCATACCAGGGGTCTTCCATGGATATGGCAAATATAAATTTGTCTGGAAGGTTGAATGTGATGGGTGATGAAGCAGACAATAGAGGGAGGTCTGTCATTAAGGCAACTAATGCCAGTGGTTTGGTGCTTTTAGGGGCAACAAATTCCAAATTGTATTCCTGGAGAACAACAATCCATTTGGCAGCATGACCTTGAATAAGGCGGCAACTCAAGGGATACCTCATGGGGTTGGAATTGTCCACAACTCAAGTGTAGCTCAAAAGGATGTAATGACGTAGATTTTGAACAGAAAAGATGACGACAAAGGCCATATTCTCTTCATGTGAATATCCTAAAGGGGGATTGAAAAGCTTCTGACTAGCATACTAGATCACATGCTCTTGACAAGCATCGTCTTCTTGGACCAAAACTCCAGCGATGGCATTTTCAGATGCCGACACATAGAGAATGAAATCCTTAGTGAAGTCAGGTGGAGACAACAATGGAGCAGATGTTAGGGCTTGTTTTAATGCGTCAAAAGCACCTTGTTCATGCTTATCCCAAACAAGTAGAATGTTGGTATGAAGTAGTCATAAGAAACCATGGACTTTTGTCGCATAGTCGAGAACGAAACAACGAAGGAAATTGACCTTGCCTTGGAGGCTCTGTAGTTGTCGCAAAGTACGTGGTGAGGGAAGATTCATAAGGGATTGAACCTTCAGAGGGTCAAACACAATCACTTTATGAGAGACGATGAACTCGAGCAAACACCCAGCTAGGACACAAAACACACACTTGAGAGGGTTCAAGCAGACGTTGTATTTGTGACATCATAAGAAGACTTGTCGTAAGTCATATAGATGCTGTGAATGCTTCCGAGAGCGAGCTGTGAGGTCGTCCAGGTATAAGAAGATGATATGGGTAAGGTCATAAAAGTAGTACGTCATGGCCTATTGAAAAGTGGCTCCAAATTTTTTAAGGCCCAATGACATGACTCGATACACAAATGTGCCCCAAGGGGTTGTGAAAGTAGTCTTGTACTAGTCTTCTTTCCGGATTTGAATTTGGTTATACCCGAAAGGGGTTGTGAAATCGGTCTTCATGTCTGGCACATGCATCAATGATCTGGTCAATGAACAGAGTGGGGAAATTTTCCTTGGGACAGGCCAAGTTCAAATCATGAAAGTCAGTATAGACATGAATGGTACCCTATTTTTTTATTAACGGGAATAGGATTGGAAACCCAAGTAGTATACGTGATGGGGTATATGAAACCTTCTTTACGTAGTTTCTCAATCTTAGCCTTGACAGCCGGAGCCTTTGCGAGGTATGGGTCTTTGTTTTTGGCGTACAGGTGCAAAATCAGGCCAAGTGTCGATATGATGTTCAACAATGGATGGATAAAGCCCATGTATCTCAGTATAGGACCAAGCGAAGATATCATAGAACTTCGGAAAAATGCTTTATAGGAAGCCACTTCTTCAGGGGAGCAAGATCCCCCAAGTGTAATCTCTTCAACTACCTCAGGGTTGGTTGATATGTTGAACTTAATGGTTGGTGAAATGTTAGCCATATTACCCTCTTCAACGGCGTCAAGCGTCAGAATGGGGTTCTTGAACTAGTCGACTTTGCCGTGGATGAAGTCTTTGTCCTCAACTGAGTACTAATCCGAAGATGAAGGAGGTTCACTGAGAATAAAGAATAAGTGATGATGCATATCATCCCAAGGGTACTCAGGATCTGAATGATCTTCAAGGATTTCCTCATCACTGTTAAAACAATGTGTAGATAGATAAGAGAGATAATATATGTTTGAGGGAACGAAAGGACTAGCGGAACTGGAGGTCATGTATATGGTGTTGGTCATGTTCGAGGAAGAAACCGAAGGGTGAATCTCCTTGAGTACAATGATGTCGGATTCACGAGAGTGTTTCCAAAGTTCGTGAAGGGCTGCCCGATACTTAGGAAAGTCTGGGAAATGGTGAGAGTAATGACCATAAAAGACGCACATTGCACAAGGATGGTTGGTTCGCAATGACTTATTTTTGACTGTCGACAGATTTGGGACGGTGACTACTGGAGTGTCATCATATGTGTCCATAACGTCCATGTGGGTGTGAAGGATAGGTAATTCTAGACAATTTTGTGTAGCATGACCTTGGATATTGCACAATGTGGAAGGAAGAGCCAAACAGGGTTCATTCGTTGATTTGGTGGCCTTGACCCCAGTATTCTTTGGAGGAGGGGGGGAAGGGCTGGAGACGGGAGGAGTCTCTGATGGATCAGGAGGTGGGTGTGACACCATCTCAATGAGTTGGACAGGATTCAACACAACTTGGGGAGTAGGGGGTGGGGTGGGTGGCTTGAGGTGCCACATAGGAATTCGCAATGTAAAATTTGGTAGGTTTAGATTAGCTATGACAGGCTTGCTCACGATGCAAGATGGTGGAAATAGGAAGGGAATTGTGTGGATCAGGAATAAACCCCAATAGTTCCTTGACGATTGATGTTGAGGTTGCGATGTGGTTGGAATGGTATTGGATGCGATAGTACACAAATCCAATACTTCAGTTGGCGTGGTCGGAGGTGGTAAGGACAAAAAGGTGTCCGTCATAGGAGTGTTGGCAATCAGGCTCGAGACAACAGTAGACAAGGATGGAATGGACACAGTTTCAATGGTGGAGCTGATAGTCAAAAGGATGTGTTATGGTGTGGCTGACCCTTTAGGATCGTAGTATGTCAACTGGTCGATAGTCACAATCTTCCCATCACGAGGGAACATCAATTGTCGAAATACGGTTGAGGCCACAGTTCACATAGCTATGTCCTAGGAGGAGGTTATAGTCAAGCTGGGCATTGACAAAATTAATGTCAATCAACACTGTTTTACTAGCTAACTCGACAGGAACGTTCCTTAGAATTCCCTGTGGCTGGGTGGAGCGACTATCGCAGGCGCGAAGAGCGGTGGTAGAAGGTTGAAGGGTAGGGGACCTGAGTTTCTGCCAAACGGTAGTTGAGATAACATAGGTGGATGCCCCTTTATTAATAATGCATTGATGTATGACCAAATTTCAAGTTGATATCGGAACTTGGAAGGTGAGGGTAGATGGCATCCTGGGTTCTCCTTGATCCAAGTCAAAGGTGATCAACCTGAAATCAGAGGGATCAATGGAACCTAGCGCAGACAACAACGCTTTACACTGTGTTGGGCAAGTTTTAAGCACTTCTAAAGTGGACATGGTTTTAGGGGATTGGACCAAGTAATCAACTATATTGTAGTTGAGAGCAGCTCTAGCAGTAGCATTGTTTGCGACACGATGCATAAGGGACCATGGGGCACTGGTCGCCCCATGTGCCGGGGGTCTTGGTAAATGTCAGGGGTATTAGAGGTAGACGTCGTTGATGGGTTAGTGGTTTCTATGGTGGAGCCATATTGGTTGCGTCGAGTATAAAGGTTGAATTCAAATGATAATTCCATGAGATGATGGATACCAGCCTCAACAGGTGGGGCCGCAGGATGAGCTGCGGGAGCAGGTGGGGCCAAGGGTTTGGTTGCAACCATCCCTTGGTGTGGTAGGGGATTTTGGAGCACCATAGGCAGAGGAATTGGTGGTGTTGGGTTTGGTGGAGCCGGATCAGCCGTGTTCAGATCGCGTAGAATGTCATTCTGGAGAAGCTGTTGGACGCGAGCCATGTGGGGACACAGATGCATGTAATGACCGTAGGTGTTGCAGAGAGCACACAGATGGTTGGTTGGGAAGTGTGGGTTTTTCCCAGGATGATTGTGATGCTGGGGACTTTATGCAGGCTGGTCGACACCATTATTGTTTGGAGGGTTGGCCGGTTGGCCGCCTCCTTGGGGATGACTATTGCCTTAGTTTCTTCCTCGCTTATTCTTTCCCTTCCCTTGTTGGTTATTAGGGGCATAATGGTTAGGAAGGTTTCGCTAAGCATAAACCTGTCCTGTTGAGACTGGAGGAGTCGAGGTCAGAGCCAGAGTGGGTTGGATAGGTGGTGCATAATAGACCGGGGGAGCTGGAGGGGCTACAAACCCGACCGCTTGGCCAAAACATGATTGTGCCGAATAGGTCAGCCCATGGACATGATGAGTTGTTGTGGGAGGTGCATAGGAGGTGGTGGCTCCGGAATGAGCCATCATACATGAGTAATCGGGGGCGAAACTGGGTTGGGAAACACAATGGATGTTACCCGGGTGTGGTGGCATCATGGGAGAGGTTGCATAGAATTGAGGGTGCTGTGTGATGGAGCTGATGACTCCATCAGTAGCATGGGATTCCCTCGGTGTGTCACGATAAGAGGTACCGGCTCGGGGAGCATTGGGTATGATGGTATATAAATACCTAGATTGGGCGTAGATTAAGTCAAACTGCCAAGCCTTTAAGAGGAGGCCATATTAAAGGCTATGGGTGGGAGTAAGGTTTTAACAAACCAGTAAAGGAAGATCCTATCATCCAATTGGATCTTGCATAAGCTACGTCGACGTTGCCACTCATGGATGTGATCTGTGATGTGGGTAGTTGTATTTTGACGATAGGACAAAATGATCTCCACTTCCTCATCATATCAGATGGGTAATTGAAAGTATTGAAGGAATAGGGAGGCAAGTGAGGTGAAATCGGGGTAAGTGGCATAGCTCAATGTACCATTTGGCCGCATCGCACGTAAGTGTGCACTGGAACAACGTCAATCTAAGAGAGTCGTCCACAATGCTGTTCGGGGAACACCACAAGTGGAAAGACATGATGTGGTTGATGTCTAAGGGAAGTTTTGTAGGCATGGGAGGCCAGTGTGGTTGATGACTAATGGGGTCATTTGTTAAACTTGCCAAATCTGGCAGGTTAAGACTAGCCATGAAAGGTAGGCTAGAGTCGAGGTTGGATCGGGATGGACCAGTAATGGTGCCCGTGTTTGCAGGAACATAGTTCCCATGCATGACTGGGTGTATATGAGGTTGACTTCCCATAGTGGGGATAGTCAGAATGGACGTGGAAGGGCTGCTGCCCCCATGTATGAAATGAGGTATGGTAGGAACCACGGTAGCAGGTGTGGGGTTGCCACTAGTGGGTAGCATACCAACAATAATGTGTAGTGGTGATGGGCACATTAGCAGGGAAGCCCGTTATGATGGGTGGCAAGGATGTAGATCCAAAACCAACTATCCCTCCGTGGAAGGGACCTGGATGCATACCAGAAATGGAGCTAGATGGGGCAGTGAACAAAGTGGGTTCGGAATGGTAGGAATCCGAATCAGACTCAAAGGTTGTGTGTGTCTTTGAGGGTGGTGAGTGATGCTGAAGATGGCTTCGACAGTGACGGTTCAAAGAACCGAACTGAGTGGTGTTCCCCCTAAGACGATAAGAATAACATGGTGGAGCAATGATGGCTTATTGTAGTGATGGGAAATGAATATGGACCCCGATTTTAATTGGCTTCCTAATGGTTCAAAAGGAGTCACTCGACCACCAATGTTGTTTAACAGCTTACGTATTGGGGCAGTACCCCTCACTCCACGGCTTAGGTAAAACTGATAATCACTTTTCCACAAATGACATCTCTTGGTTTTCCTCATGGGTGGGAACTAGTCAATATGGTGGGGGTCGTTGCCCTTTTCACTTGGCAGGTCCTCTCAATGGCCATCTACTTCAGGGTTCCTGTGGTACTCCTCACAATGAGTTCTAGGGATATGTCCAAGTACTTCTCACAATTAAGCGAATGGGACTTATGTCCCAATACGAATGTTATTATGTTAAATGATTCTTTTTAATGGCTTTGCTCGGGGTCATGAACCGAGCGTGTTCACTTAATGGTGTGAGTGTGTGTGCATCTATATGTACAAAAATTTCCTTCCAAAAAATGGGTAACAAGGGAATTTTGCAAGAAATCAACAAGGGGCTGTAACATAGCAGGTATGGATAGAAAAATACGTCTAGAAAGAGGTTTGGGATAGACAGGGGTTTGAACCAGGCACAAAAAACAACCTGTAAACTGACAGTCACACCTGTCAGCGGAACAGGTGCATTTTGGGTCACATAGAACAGAAAGGCAAAGGCAATATGGACAGTAAACAAGCAATTCTTGCAAACCAAGAGGAAAGACATGACTAGGTCGCATGGAAGTGGGTCACAAGGGCGACGGGGGTCACTTCGAGAGCCGATACAGGTGCAATCCAACTCTGTGAGCTAGGTTTCATTTATTGGGGCTAAAGTGATGATTGGGGTTGTGCTTAATGGGCGGAAACAGGCGACTATGGTCGCTTCAAGAGCCGGGATAGGTGCGATCCAACTCTATGAGCCAGGTCAGACATATCGAGGTGGAAGTCACAATTGGGGTCGCACTTATCAGGTGGAAATAGGCAACTGGGTCATGACTATTGTGATCGTGATCTACATACATTGGAAGCTGAACCTTTTGTTCTTGTGTGTTTGGCATGTTGTTCAAACTAGCAGTCAACCTATGGCCGGTTCCTAGGGTTCCACCCAAAGCCGCATCTTCACCACTCATAGGGTTACGCGTTTCCTCATAGTCCAAGCCAATGCATTGTGTGTTGTTCATCAAGTTAGCAGTGTCTTCGCCATTGGACAGTTTGTGCACTTCTCTTGGGAAACAATCTAACCAAGTGAAGTCATGTAGGATCACAACATTCGCTGTGTTGAAGTAAATCGCTGCGTTGGAGTCCAACCTTACGCCATTTACTGCTTTGGATTTCAAGCTTACAACCATCGTTGTGTTGGAGACATTATCATTCACTGCGTTGGAGTTTTTAACCTTCACTGCATTGGAGTCTTTAACCTTCGCTGCGCTGGGGTATTTAACATTTACTGTGTTGGAGTCTTTAACATTCGCTGGGTTGGAAGGTAGGCTTTCACCAATTGTTGTATTATTCGATCCTTTGGGTGCTGCATTGGGAGTAGCATTGGGAGCCAGTATATCATGCTTTCCGACAATTTTCTCATGGTATTGTGGGTGTTGACGTTGCTGGAACTATATTGCTGTTCAAGTTTTAACAGTTTAGAATTCTGTTTGATCTTTAATTTTTTGAATATCATATCTTCTCTCCCACTAGAGCAACGATCCCAGTAATCCCTGGTAATTTCATCTAATGAATTTGCTAGCTGGGTGTGTAATAGTAGGAGCTGGCGATCTAGCTTGTCCAAAGAAAATCGAAGACTCCTAATCTTATCCCACATTAACATGAGACCCATCTTCTTAAAGAGAAGATTGTTGTGATTGTTTTTCAAGGAATGGGTAATTTTAGCAAAAGTGGGAAAAATGTTTCTGTCTCTGCATTGTTTCAGAAATGAAAGATGGGAAATCTTTTTTCATTTATCAATCCGAAGTTTTTCCAGGCGCCTCAAGTTTCTCAGGGTTTCCACTCCATACCGGTTATAAATAAGGTTTGCTGAGATTCTGTAGTAAATATTCATGGCATCTAGTGGAGAATCTGCAGTGAGAAAAGTTAATGTCGATGTTTCGAGCTAGGTGTGGCTCATTTTTAGGGCATAGCGATGCCATAAATCTAAAATTATACATCAATTTGAAGCTAGCATATTACTCTAGGACAATTGTTTATTCTATCTAAATCACAGAAACAAGGGACTTAAAAACTCCTTTGATCTATGGTGTGCTCTTTTCTTTGTCCACATAAGAGATCTTAGCAAATAAAAAAGAGAAGATAGAGCAGAATACCTCCCTTATCACTTTTACTTCAAAATGTATAGTTCATTTACAAAAGTAATTTTGTTATCATGAAAAACTCGCACACTTGCAACAATACACTTGCAACAATTTTGTGATTGATACGGTAAAGTATCATCAACATACAACATGAACTCAATATAAGAAATCTTCACAAGGTCAAAGTAGAAGATTGAGCCCAAAATTCCCCCGAAACAGTCAACATCAACAACAACACAGGTTAAACTCTAACTACTTGTGCTACAATGTGCGCCTCCAAAACAACACCCACGCTCTAGCGCAGAAATTTCCTCAAGATCAACTCTACTAACATAGATGACAATATCTCATCGATCAGTGGCGCATTGATGGCTTATGAAAGCTCCACTTACCCCTTTGAATTTGAATTTGGCATCTCACACACTTTGTTGCCTTAAATGGCCTCTTGGTGTACTTGGCATCCCAAACCATGAATCAATGGGTTCACACTACGATCTTGTTATTTATTGGCCACCTCTTGGCCTATAAAATAAAGCCACGAGCATTCTAATTAAAAGAAGAATTGAGAGAAAATTTATGCTGCTGGAATTGTGATTGAGCTTACCCTTATCTCACCTCTTACCTCTTGCCAACCATTTCCAAAGCTCCCTTTTCTACTTTCCTCAAGGGGCAAGTGTTCTTCTCATCCATTGGTTGATTATTTACACTTCAAGCATTTTGTTGGACAAAATACACATCCCTTAGGAAGAGTGTTTGCTTCCATTTGGATCTCACCTATCCAAGGTGTTGTATTAGCTTGACCATTGGGAAATATACAAGTGGTTGGGATCACATTGGTTGTTGCAGTTTGAAACTTCTCGCCCTCTACTATTTGGTTTATATTTTGTTGTCATTTTCTTTGTTTTGCTTTATTCCCTCTAACAATATATTGTGGGATCACTTGGGGTCATCCAACTTACTCAAATGGGGCTCCAAATACTGAGGCCTTACTGTAGCCTACAAGACCTAGCCCCATACCAAAGTGGGAAGCACTCTTGTGCATTATTTCCCACAACAATATTAATGGTGACTCAAAATATTTTTTGGTCATTTATTTTTATTTAGGGTGTTGCTTGTTGTGTAATTAATTTATAGTATCTTATGTCTTGCAGGAGAAGAGGATCATCCCCTCCATTCCAGAAATTTGACCTCCATACGACCTTACCAACAATTTCACACATTAGTGTGGTTTCCATTGTTTCTGAGTCACTATCGTGTGATTAATCCTTCGATATACATGTTGTCAGTGCGTTTTAATGACATTATTCCTGTACAGACTATCTATCACAGACCAACACTATTTTACCTCACTGTTCCCGTGCTACAACGCACCGATGATTGTTTCTACCATGTTGTAGTGCGATTGTAATTATTGTTTATGTGTTGTCTATCATTTATTTGCTTTTATCAGTTTGCTCAACAATCTGCAGCCCACTAGCTACTCACTAATTAACTAGGAATTAATTAGATGACAATGGTTACTTGTTCCACTAGTAATTATCTCACCTAGCCTAAGATTAGGGATTAAAAGGGTCATTCCCCCTCGAAATAAACTTAGGTAACCATATTTGAGGTTCCCCAAGGACCTCATTGTTGTCACTAGTATTCGAGATTTAATATGATTGTTGTTTTTGCTTTAAATATCCTTAGTTTAGAGTAGTGTAGAATCCACTATATGCAAACAGGAAAGGACCTAAATCCCCTTTCCTTCCAAAGTATGATCTTCACAATATATTTGAAACAGGAAAGGGAGTGAAGGGTGAAATACCTCCTATGCACACTTATCATTTATTTTCGCAAGCATCACTAGTTTGTTTAGAGCTCAATTTACAATCATTTTGTTTTGAGCACTTCACTTAATTGAAACAATACTATTTGCTTCGATCACATGTGTATGCCCACTAACACACACTAAGGGACCTAAATACTCTTTCCAACCAAGTATTCTCTTCACGTTTTCTATGAATTAGAAAGGAAGGAGAGTGTGAAATACCTCCCTTGCACTCATTTTTAATTCACAACAAAATCCTTAAGAAGCAGCCATTATCACATGCTCATCAACTAAAATCCTCCACAGGAGGTCACAAAACAATATTTTATCTTGCTAGGTTGATTGGGTTAGGAATACAAACAATACCCAACAACTTAGTTTCATTAGGCGTATTTTTGAAACATAACATTCTTGTCTTCTAGGGTACTTTAAATCCTGCTATAAGCAAGTGTGCCAAATCCTAAATCAGATATGTGTACCGTGACCAAGGAGGTAAAAGCCAAGGTATAGCTTCCCTTCTCTCCTTTACAAGGCACTCACCTTATTGTTAGGGAGATGACAATATACCTCCCAAGCTTAAATGTCGATCCACACTTGACGCAAGGTAACCATAGAGGACAAAATTAGGATACCGCTAAGGAACACTTGTGAATGTAAGTGATTCGTGAAGTCAACTATTTCAATTGGGGGGTGTTTCCAAGTCTTATTTATTGGGACATTGGACCCATCGCTGGCAGAACTAGCTCTTTGTTACCTCCACTAGTCGATTGTTGCGTGGATTCCACTATCACCATCAATTGTGATTTTGGGAGTCCAAATTACAATTGAGAGGAAGGACGTTAGGTCTTTTTATGGAATTTACAATTGTTATTCTTTTCTAAATCTAATCTCATTAAACTCATAATTTAAAAAGAACCAACATGTGGACACCCTCACACTGAGCCATATTTGCACATTTCACTCACATATTGTACCATATTGCATCTGTCATGGTTGACATATTTTTTGCATTTGTCTACATTGTGTTTATTTCATCAGCTATCACTCTTACTTGACAACTAGAAGTCCACCATTAAGGAACAAACACCCTCCTAAGGAAGTCCCATAGATTGCAAGGACTTTCCCCTATTTCGAGGGGTGTCTTTTGATTATCTCCCCATGGCACATGAGGGAGATCACCAGGTCAAGGTTGTTTGCATGCCACATTGATTGGATTATATAGAGGAGGATACACTTTAGTTGATTCACTCTTTCCCCTTAAATATAGTATTGATCCTTTCCCATCTTCTTCTCATGGAAGAGGTTCACCATTGTTTACTCGCCCATGCGAGAACACCCCACCTTCCTCTCTCCCATTGGGAGAAAGTCACACAACATATTCATCTCCCCTCAGAAGACACAGATCACCACCACATGTTCCAAGGTCTTCCCATCGAGAAAACAACATTCATAATAACATGGAGGTCCCCAATCCTAACTTATCATTCATGGTGAGTTTAAATCTCCCTGACCTAGCCAAGTTAATAAATGATCCCATAAATCATGATGCATATTGACCGTATATGCTAGAAAATCTACCTTCAGATATCCCTAAATTTGAATGGAAGAAGGGAGATGATCCCACTTATCACATTATGTCTCTCCATCTATGGTGCTCCTATAACATCATAGTGGAAGATTCGGTCCACCTCCATCTCTTCCAAAGAACCCTAACTGTTGTAGCCACAAAATGGTATGTCAGTTTGGCAAGAGCCTTTGATACCACATTTGAGACCATTGTCAGTTCCTGTCTATCCTATTTTCAGCTGCCTATAAGACATGATCTTGGCCTTGAAATTCTCATAGATTTTCGACAAAACACAACGACACACATAACATAACTTATCCATGAATGTCATTATTGTTGTGCCTTGTGCAAACTTGAAATTCAACCTCCCTTCCATTTGGATTGGTTTCTCAAATCACTCCAACCAACTATCACAAAAGATGTGGGTACCTTAATGACACAAACCAAGGAAGAGGCTATTCTTAAAGCCCAACACTTTGACCTTATATATGCCCAATCAAGGTATTTGTACATTGTACTACTAGATTCCCCTAGACATCAATCCTTGGATCATCCCATTTCAGGGATGTCACATTCTATGGATGGGTTTATTAGGTCCATTTCTTCCCAAAGTAAAATCCCCTTGTAAACAAATCTTGCACCATCACTAGTGGTAACGTAGTATCCATCTATCCTCGTTATGTTGGCTCCCACTCCTACTGTACCAAACCCTTCATTTGGTTATCCTTAGTATGGAACATACAACCCTGTTTATACAGGTAAAATCCAAGTATAATTGGTTCCTCAACCACAAATGGCACCACAGGTGTCAACATCCACATCATATACAGCACAACCAACATATATCCAACCTCTAGGGTATAATCCCTATTTCCCATACCCATTTCCCCTAGGACGACATCGATGCCTCATTTGGGATTCAAAATTTTCCAACCTTCCATGCAATAAAAATCTCAACGGTTTGAGAAACTAAACATTACAAATCCCCCAAACCCTCATAATTAGGGGAAGAAGAAGGGTAAGAACAAACAACCCCAACAACAGGGGCAGGGGGGAAACCAAGTTCCCCAACATAACCTAAACTAGGGTAACCAATTCCCACAAGGGGAAATCACCTTAAGCAAGGAAAGAATTCCAACTTGAGGACAAACTACCCTTGCTCGATACGTGGTGAGTATGGTCACTACACTCACCATTGTCCTCTTATCCCAAACTTTCAACAAATGTTTGGAGCCAAGAAGCAGACACCTGGAAACCCTCCTAAAATGCCTACCCTTGCTCGATACGTGGTGAGTATGGTCACTACACTCACAATTGTTCTCTTATCCCAAAATTTTGAACATATGTTTGGAGCCAAGAAGCAGACACTTGGAAACCCTCCTAAAATGCCTCCTGCACAACAACCACATAAAGTTGTTTTGCAACAACCATTTTCCAACCAAGGGGAGTACACCAATGTTGAAGCCTCACTTGTCCTTAAAGGAAATTCAGTTCCTTCAGGAGGACCTTTACAAATATTGCAACCTACCGCAAAGAAAATTCTAAGAATCCCAAAAATACCATTAAGGTGTACCCCTCATAATCCTCACGTGAAGGCTGCACATAACTACGACATTGTGGAAAATTTGTCACAATCAACTGCCTCCATATCAATGCTAGGGGTACTTCAATCATGCAATTCCCAAATAAATACATTATTGAATGCACTCAGAGCCGTTGATCCTTTTGACGCAAACCTCATAACCTTTGACCTCGATAAGGGTGAACCATGATTACCCTCATAGACCACTTTCCAAGTTCCCGTCATGGTAAAAACATCATCATCCATTGATGCATCATCGATGAAGGCACATGCACATGCGTAATGTCTTCCAATGTGTGTAAAAGATTGGGTTCCCCAAATTTAGCACCATCCTCCATTGCTCTATGTGCATATGATTTTCGACCATCACAACCATGCAGCTTGTACCAGAATGTCCCCATAGAGCTAGGGGGGTAAATGGTCATGGTTGACATAGAAGTCATAGATTCCCAACTTGAATACAACATTATCTTAGGGTGTAGCTATATGTAAGCCATGGAGGTAGTTTCCTTGTCTGTATTTTGCATCATGATGTTCCCATTCGATGGAAAGGTAGTCACCCTTGACCAACTTAGCTACTATAACCCTAACGCATCTGCTAATCCCACAATGTCTAAACCACAATAAGTGAGACAAACACCATGCCATATGCCAAGATTATCCTTGGGGTATATAAAGACTCTAACTCCTAGGGGAAAACTCATTACATCCACTTATCATTCCCCCTCCAATAGAAAGTCTCATGTGTACCCTTTCCGCCATGGACAAGAAAGCATCCACACCCGAGGAATCACCATCAATAACCCCATCAAGTAACGATGTTGAGAAAGTATTGAACCCATAAGCACCACCTATATTTCATATACCATTTTTATACCCCCCACGAGAGTACAAGGAACATGAATTATGGCCCAGTTGACACTCCCAAGACTCACGCTTGGAATACCTGTGTGGTACCTTCCACCATGTTGGCAATATGGAAGATGGATTTGTTGGCATTCATGTCAATATATGAATGGAGAATTGGAGACATTTAGTGAACTGATGATTGTGGACAGACATATTCCAGTTATGCTCATTGATGGAAAACAAGGTAGATGACAAAAAGTGAAAATGAAGACAAACGTCCAAAACATGCATCTTCTGCTGATGTAGAGAATGATGGTTTCACAGTTGAAGTTGCAAAAGATAATAGACAAGGGGATGGAAAACTCAAGTTCATCTCTGTTCTAAACTTTGACAATTCTTTGCCATCTCCCTTAAGTCCGAGGATAAAGCGAAAATGAGAGTTTTCAGAAGAACTTGGTCTATGAAGGCTGTTGTTGAAGAAGCCAAAGGGATTATGGACAGATTAGGAAATTGAAAGCTGAGTCAAATATGATAGAAGATCATTTGAAGCAAATTACAGATTGTTAGATTTTTATCATTCAAGATAGCATTAACTTAGGATCTTATCTGAGAGAATAACATGCACATCAATAAACACAAGAGACAAGAGACAAGAGGGAAGCCATAAAGGAGAAAACCCCGCAACTTCCTCAGAGATAGAATGAGCACCGATGGCAGCAGTAAAATCTGAAAACATAAATATGATCTCCACAACTTGTTCTCTCACTCTCACTTGAGAGATCTTCTCCTCTCTCACTCATGTGCCCCAATGAGTGTGTGTGTGTGTGATAAATAGAGAGGCTCACTCTCTATTTATATTCTTTTGTTCACTTAATGTCCACTCCATCATGTCAGCCTCACTTAACAATTACTTACTAGAGCCGACATCTCTAGGAGAGTCTAATAACTCTAGTGCCCCACAACTTGCAGGGCTTTGCCATCCGATCAACAAGGAGGGTTAACCTTGAATCAATTGTGGGGACTATTTCCCCGACTTACAATGGAGGGTTAACCTCAATGACTTTACATGACTTGTTTACATTACAGATACTTCCTGGAATAAACATCGGGGTACAATATATAAGATACACAAGTGAATACATTTCGAAGTTACAAATACATCAACACTCCCTCTTAACTAGGAAGGTATTCTCTCGACACAATTTATCAGCACAAGTCTTCTTCTCTGTATCATTTGTATCATCATCTTCATCATCTTCATCATCTTCATCATCTTCATTATCAAGTCATCTTCATCTTCAATTCATCTTCATCATCTTCATCATCTTCATTGTCAAGTCATCTTCATCAATTCTGGATCATCACTGGATCATCACTGGATCATCATCAATTCTGGATCATCACTTGATCTGGATCATCATCAAGTATGGATCATCACTACTAGATCATCATCACAGGTGCTATCTCATGATTCTTCTTGTCACAGGAATTTCTACAGAGCCATCCCTTTTTCATGCTGGTTATTGACCTAGCCTCCAAGTAGGTCTTCGTCTTCCTCAACACTCATATCTGACCATGATAGGAAACTCATTCACATATCATGTTTGAAAGGCTCTGCTCTTATATCTGACCATGATAGGAAACTTTATTCACACATCATGATAGGAAACTTTATTCACACATCATGATAGGAAGGGCTCTGCACTTATATCTGACCACGATAGAAAAATTTATTCACACATCATGATAGGAAACTTTATTCACACATCATGATTGGAAACTTTTATTCACACATTGTGTCAGAAAGGCTCTCAACCCCAGGCTGAGTGTCAGTCCCAGACTGAAAAAATTCCTGGTAACTGACCAGGTGCCTCCATTCTCCCAGAGAATGGCATTTAGCACTTATATCTGATCATGTAGGAACCAATCCTACAGTCACATCATAATGGCTCAGCACTCACATCTGACATGGAAGGAACCAATCCTCTCACCTTGACAGAATGGCTCAGCCCTTACATCTGACCATGGAAGGAACCAATCCTTTCACCATGTTAGAATGGCTCATGGACTCATCACTTCCCCTTGAAGGGAACCTCGATCCGGAGAACACCAAGCTTCTCCCTGAAGTACTCAAACTTCACTCTGGCCAATGGCTTAGTCAACACATCATCTATCTGTTCATCCGTCGCAACATACTGGAGCTTCACTGCTCCTCTTTGCACCATATCCCTGATATAGTGATATTTGATCTCGATATGCTTTGACTTGTCATGGAACACCGGGTTCTCTAACAACTTCACACAACTCTGGTTGTCACAATATATACAAGTAGCATCCAACTGGAGATCAAATAAATCAGACAATAGCTTCCTCAGCCATACTACCTCATAACTAGTTGAACAGTCTGCGACATACTCTACTTCAACTATACTTAGTGCCATGCAAGACTGTTTCCTGCTAAACCAAGAGATCACACCTGATCCCATACTGAAGCAACACCCTGAGGTGCTCTTTCGATCGATGGAACTTCCTGCCCAATATGAATCAACATAACCTTCCAGGTTAATCTTCTAATCAGCCTTATACTTGAGCCCATAATCAACTGTACCCCTCAGGTACCGTAGAATATGCTTTGCAGCAATCAAGTGAACATGTCTCAGATCTGTTAGGAACTGGCTCAAGGTGTTCATAGCAAAGCAAATATATGGTCTTATATTCGTCAGGTACATCAAGGACCCAATCATCTTACGATACATTGTAGCATCAACCGACTCTGATGAAGCATCGCTCAATAGCTTCAGGTTCGATGCCATAGGTGTGGTCATGGCCTTGCAATCCATCATCCTGAATCTCTTCAGGATCTCTAGCGTATACTTCCCTTGTCCCAGGGAAATTTCATCTTCATTCTGCCACACCTCCATGCCTAGAAAATAGTGCATCATCCCCAAGTACCTCATTTCAAATTCGGCAACAAGTCTCCTTCTTGCAACTTTAATAAGTTCCTCTTTTCTGTCAGTCATCAACATATAACAGGAGCATCACTGGTCTTCCGCCTTCAACCTTGAAGCAAAGGTTGGAATCCGCTTTACTCTTAGTAAAGCCTAGAGTCATCAGTAATCTATCCATCCTGTCATACCATGTCGAACCTCAGGATATTCTGCAGTCACTCCCTCTGAAGTGGAGCATCATACTCCCTCTGTCTTTTGTACTCTATGCACTGAAACATTCTGTGCCAGAGTGACAAGTAGCTTTCTCTGCTACTATTATTCTATGTATCCATCTGGGATCACTGGATACCAATATCCTCTATCTTGATCTTTTTCAAAAGTTCTTCTCGCACCCATCTGTGAGCTTGTCATCCTCTATAGGGATTTCATCTTCAACCTTGTAGCAAAGGTTAAGATCTTCATCACTCTAGGTGATCTTCAAGCTCCTCATGTATGTGTTATCCCATGGGTGCCTTCTGAGCTCGTACAAGGCCTTCTTTCATTTGCACACATTATTCTTTCTGTCACGTGTCTTAAATTCTAGTGGCTACAAATGTCTCTTTGTAGTTTATGCCTTATTTCCGTGAGAAGCCTCGTGCTACGAATCTTGCCTTGTATCCCACGATGTTTCCATCTACTGCATGATGGAACTACGAACTTCCCTTCACGTATCGATA
The DNA here is from genome assembly GCA_001517045.1 of Pseudotsuga menziesii. Lineage (NCBI taxonomy): Eukaryota > Viridiplantae > Streptophyta > Pinopsida > Pinales > Pinaceae > Pseudotsuga > Pseudotsuga menziesii. The sequence continues at coordinate 294,704 of LPNX010734927.1, forward strand.
CTGCATCCTAGACATCATTCTTCTTGAACTAGTCTTCACATTCTTCTTGGCTAATTCTTCATAACTGGAAGGTTCTGCATCCGTCATATTATTCTTCATGTTGAACTGCTGTCACTTGTTCTTCGGAACAAGTCTCATCCTTGTTTGCTTGTAGGCGATTTTACGCGATCTTTTATACAAGTCAAATGGATTAGTTGTATGGTTAGAAACATTTCATAAGGTATATTAATAATGAAAAATTCTTTTGCATCAAGATATATGATCATGGAACTATTCTATCCAATACAACATTCATCCATATCTCGCGGAAACTTTCTAGATGCCTTCCATCTCTACCAGGACAATATTGAGATTGTGCCCTAATCCAATATGTCAGCAAAGAGGTTTCATTCTAGATAAGTAGCAATGGAGAGTTGTATAGCACCATGAGCTACTTACCCATCACATGCATAGTAGTAGTATATTGTCATTAATGCAAACATTCTATCATGCATAATACATCAACTGAATATAAACAAATGCATAACAAAATAATATCATAAAATGACAATGAAATACTTATCTTTATTTGTTTCATGGGTAGAATCCTTCTTGAGCCTTCTGCTTCATCATATTATTCATTCATGACATCATCATTTCTTATCCAAATGCTCAATATGGATAAGAGGATCTTCAAGAATTGAGTTCTTCATATTCCTCATCACTTGAGGGATCTTCTTTGGATGGTGAGAGCTTGATCTTTAGTTGCTCCCATCTTCTCTTCTCTTATTATGAATCAAGCTTCTTCTTCTTCCTAGAGTCTGTTGAAATTAATCACTTCCTTCTGGCACACATTCCTCATATGAATGAATCCCATGATCCTAGGAAGCCATTCAAGGTGGATATCACCACTTCTGCATTCTCCACTTGTTCTTCTACTGCTACAAGTTGTTCTTTGATTTGAGAGACCCTCATAAAGTATGACTGCATCGTCTCTGCATTCTGGATCTTCACATTATTCAACTGTTTTCTCAAGGTCATATTCCAATTTATGTCTTTCCCTTCAAATAGCTTGGTCAAGGAATCAAACATCTCTTTAGGTGTCTTTAGGGAAGACACTTGTGGTATAAGGTGATCTGTGATTGAATCAACAATGATCTTCTTGACCATGTTCTTATGGTGTAAGGCTTCTAACCTCATCTCCCTCTAGAACTGGAACCTATCTACTTATGTAGGTGTTCAATTCATTTTCTTCAAAGGGATCATATACTTCCATGCTTGGAAGTTGTCAACTTCACCAAGCTTATCATCAAGCTGATGTGATGGATCACTTTGAAATGAGAACTTCAAATGAAAATAGCAAAATATTAGATCTTATCAATTTGAGGTGTCCGTCCTGGTTCCAGAGCTAGCTGATCTAGGGTTTGTCAAAGAAACCCTAATTTTCAAAACATGGAATATTTTAGATCTAATTGGATAGAAAGATAGATCTCTTCAAGACGAACTATCTAATGTACTCCTTTTCTAAAAACAGTGGAGGGAAGCTCTCGGAATAGGAAGCCCTAGTTTTCCAATTTCTTCTACACAAATGCTTGATACTGTTTCTGTGATATCTCTAAAATTACTACTCCTATGTGTCTGTAACTTCGCACTGAGGTAGCCTTGCCTATCCTTGTTCAAACACCATAGGTTTCATCAGAATTGGTTTCACCAATTCGGACTTATGATCATTTTCCCAAGGTGACCTGTTTCAGAGTTGTTCAGCATAGTGAAGCTATACGGATTGCCACATGTTTCTGTTTCATATTCGAGGTCTAAATATTCTACCATAGAAATTACATTCCATTCCCTTTCTATAACATCTTGAGAAATTTCATTTGGACCTTAGTAGCCCGAGATATAACAATTCTCCCCAGGTGTCTTGTTTAGGGATGAATCCCAGAAGAGGATGGAACCCTAAGTTGGAGGAGTCATATCTCCTAGAATATAGTGAATATGAGGCTAAAACTTGGATACAGTGTACATCAAGATTTTATCTTCGACTTGTGAAATTTTTTGCCCCTGAGACCTTTGCAATCCCAAGATATAGCGAATGTACCAAAACTTATCAGTTTTAGTATTTAGGGTTTTTTCGGCTCGGGGTCAAACTAGGGTTTGACTTTCCTGGAGTTTCACCTAACCAAAAATATTGGCCCAGGTCTCTAAACTTCAATTTTGATGAGAAAACCAATCCTATTTTGGGATCACTAAAAATTTCATCTTCTGTAGAAAGCCCTAATTTCCCGCACCAAAAACTGAAAATGCCCGAAATCAAAATTCTGCTTTGACAAAAAGATGCGCCCTTCAATGGAGAGTCAGCCTAGCATACTTTTGTTAATGGATTGTGGAGAGAGACCCAAAAAGTAATAAGCCCTAGCTTCTGCAACTGCACAGTGTCTTTTTCTTAGGTTAGCTTTGATACCATGTTAAATTTTTATCATTCAAGCTAGCATTAACTTAGGATCTTATCTGAGAGAATAAAATGCACAACAATAAACACAAGAGACAAGAGACACAAATAATTTTCCTCGGGGAAACCATAGGGGAGAAAACCCCGCAACTTCCTCAGAGATAGAATGAGCACCAATGGCAGCAGTAAAACCCGAAAACATAAATATGATCTCCACAGCTTGTTCTCTCCCTCTCACTTGAGAGAGCTTCTCCTCTCTCACTCATGCGCCCCAATGAGTGAGTGTGTGTGTGATAAATAGAGAAGCTCACTCTTTATTTATATTCTTTTGTTCACTTAATGTCCACTCCATCATGTCGGCCTCACTTAAAGATTACTTACTATAGCCGACATCTTTAGAAGAGTCTAATAACCCTAGTGCCCCACAACTTGTGGGGACTTTTCCCTCCGATCAACAAGAAGGGTTAACCTTGACTCAATTGTGGGGACTATTGGCTCGACTTACAATGGAGGGTTAACCTCAGTGACTTTACATGACTTGTTTACATTACAGATACTTCCCAAAATAAACATCAGGGTACAATACATAAGATATACAAGTGAATACATTCCGAAGTTACAAATACATCAACACTGATAACGATGGAAGCCATTCTCTTAGGCCTGAGGATGTGCTTTGATTTTTCTCAGCAGGCACTTGGACAAAATATTTTTGGGACACCAGTAGATACATCTATGAAGGTTAATCCTGAAACCTCTTCCAGAAGAACATATGCGAGTGATCCAAAATCTAATTGTCTGTCATGATTACAGAGGTATGCTTCAAAGATTCTTAACCAATCACTTTAACCAGGAAAAGTGGGTGATTCTACTGTCTTAAAGGAATAACTTGAGAGATCACATTCACTAGATCTTGAAGTTGTTCTTGGTGCAGGGATTGAAAGAATGAATAAGCCTATATTCAACAACTTCTCTGGAAATTTCGGTTTTTGTCGATTTCTGGAAAAAAGCTTTGACAAAGTTTCTTCGTTGCGTTGAATGGAGTGATTCCCAGGAAGCCTGGTAGGTAGTGGATTTGAAGCGAAAGTGGGCACATACTGACACTACAGATGCGTTGGAGCTCTTGTCTCCCGTATTCAAAAATGAAGATGTGTGTACATATGCAGTAAAAGACCGTGAACGAGTAGAGGATTAAGAGTTCCAGTGCTACTTGCTTCAACTTGTGCAGGCCCTCCGATTTGAGCATTATGAGAAGACTATATTGTAAATTACAAGCGTGAGGAGAGAAAGACTGAGAATGGAGTTAAGATGTGGCATATTTTAGTGCATCAAATAGAACTAATTGCTCATTTGTGTACAAAATTGTAGGCGGAGACTCAGGGACCGTTCGATCAAATGATCGACGGTGGTGATTGATTTTGTCATTGGGATTTATCCCACATTTGAAGGGAGGATGTATTACTATGTGTTTATATATCCCGGTCATCCTTATTACTTTTGATGCATAGAGCAGAGGTTATGGTGGGGGATCTGGGTGTTTGGACTCCACGAGAAGCTCACCAGCCTAGAGCCTGGGATGACCTGTCAGGCCCCCTAACCTTTTGGCGAACATGGAATATTGGGGAACGTGGCATTTTGGTAGATGTGGCAGTACGTATGGTCGAGGTGGACAATGGAAATGATGTGTCATTGAGGTGGACAACGTCCTGAATGTGATAGGGACCTGGACTTGTGGCTATGGTCAAATGGAATGTGCTAATGCTGAATTAGTGAAGCTCCTTGGGTGGTTCGATAGGCTCTTAAGCCTTAACTTCTTAAAACCCCATGGCGTTGGTCCTATGTGAAGAGAAGCAAGAGTGCTAGAGTTTTCAAAACAAAGAGAAAAAACTCTAATATGAAATGCTTAAGCGCTAATATTAAAATAAACATGAATACAATAGTTTTAATGTTATAATCGAAAGATGTTAGCGGAGTTTTTTAAATAGGAGAAAAAGCTAAAAATAGTTATAACTAAAAATTAAACTAGTTTAACTCTATTTGTTAGTTAACAATCTTTTTGCAAATTAAGAGTTTTAATGAAAGAGGTGTGAATTATATGAGGGGACACATTGTTTCTTGAAGAGGTGTGGGGAAAGTGTATAAGTATGAAGATATCATATGAAGAATAGATGTGACTACATGCAATGTGTTGAAGATTGAAAATAATCAGTCCAAGAAGCAAATGAAGAATTGATAAGGAGATCAGGTTGGTGCCTGCAAAAGGGTGTAGGTGATTCCTTGTCAGTCGTAGTTCACTAAAGTGGGGGTCGAAGCCTCCTACCAGTTGGTGCTAGTAACAAAGGGCGTGGGTGCATCCTGATCAGTCGATGTTGATTTAAAATAAGACACATCTTCTTATATTGTACATTGTAAAAACAATTTTGTAGTTAATAAGAAAGAGTTGGTGGTTTACCTTATTGGGTTCCATGATAAATTATTGTGTCCAAAATTGTTTGTTACATTTGAAAACCACAAAATAAAATAAATCATGCGTAAAAATTGTGTCACTGATTCACCCCCCCTCTTAGTGACAAGACCTGATTCATCAATTGGTATCAGAGCCAGTCTCTTTGCTAAAAGGGTTTAATCACTTGAAGATTAATATACATAAGGATGGATCAGCAGTTGAAGATATCATTAGAGGTCCCCATATTTGACGGTGAAGACTATGTGTTATGGGAGATTAGAATGAAAATCTACCTGATGTCCATTGGACTGGAAGTATGTTAATTAGTTGAAGAAGGATATGATGTCCCAAAAGTCACTCCCACAAAAGCAGAAGATAAGAAAAAAATTTGGGAGCATGCAAAGGCCTTAAATACATTACAAGCTGGACTAAGTAAGAAGGTCCTTGCAAAAGTGCTAACCTGCGAAAGTGCAAAACAACTCTGGGATAAATTGGAAACTATATATGCAAGAGATTCCAAAGTAAAGAAGTCAAAATTACAATCTCTAAAAGTACAGTGTGAATATCTAAAGATGAAGGATGAAGAAAATATTTCAGAGTACTTTGAAAGAGTTGATAGTCTTGTCAATGCAATCAAAGGTTTAGGAGTAGAAGTACCAGATGGTGAGTTAGTTGAAAAGATACTGAGAACAATTCCTATGGAATATAATACTAAAGTATCCACTCTTGAATACCGAGAGAAACTAGATGAACTTACCATGGAAGAATTGTTAGGAATCCTCACAACCTATGAATTTAGACTAGGTCTTGAGAACCTTCCGAAAGGAGAGGCAGCTTTCAAAGTACTAAAGAAAACAAAAAATCAGAAGCAAAAACCTTGACCCAACCATCATGAAGAATCTGATAAGAAGAAGCCGATTTCATTAAAAAACTCTAGAAAGGATTAGGGAAGTACAAAGGGAAACTGCCTTTCAAATGTTTTAATTGTGGAAAAATTGGGCATTTTGCAGCCAAGTGTCCTTATCCCAAGGAATACTCTAAAGACAAAGATAACATACATAAACAATATAGGAAGAAGGGAAAATCACACTATAAGAAAAAGAATTACAAAGAAAAAGGAATTTTTACTCAAAAGAAGAGAACAACAATTCATCTGAGATTAGTGACAGTGATGATGAAGTACTTTTTCTAGGTGTGGAAGAGTCTAATGAGATAGAAGAAATTGAGCATAAGAAAGATTCATAATATGAAGTAGAGGTTAATATGAAATAAGAACTTCTCAGTGCCTTGGATGAATTAAGAAAATACGAAAACCGAGATAGACAGCTGAAAAGTTTTGTAGTTGAACAAAAGGAAGAATATGAACAGAAAGAAAAAGAGATGAAGAAATTTATAAACAACCCAAAAAACCAAATCCTAGATGACAAAAGGATGGAAGAAAGTTTGACGAAGACTCTTAAAGAGAAACAACTAACCTGTGAAAGAATGGAGGCAAAATTAGTTCACCTAAGAAAAGAGCTTGATGCAAAACTTATCCAAACAAAATATGAAAATAGCTCTAAAGTCTTAGATGAAATTATAACCACACAAAGGGATCCAAGTAACAAAAATGGAATAGGTTATTCTCGAGTAGAAAACCAAGTCAAATCAAAATCCTATGCAGTTGTTCTCCTTAATACATTTAAGAAGAAATATGAAGAAGCGACAAGCAATGATTAGAACTCCAGAGGATTATTTTCATCCATCAAGAAGGATGTCAAGGCAACTCCAAAGAAGGTTTATCAAAACAGTTATCCTCACATTTTCTTTGGTCATTGTTATGAACGCTCTAACTTCAGACACAAAGCTATGAACTGTAGAGCATATGGAAGGAAAAATTTGAAGGTTAAAAACTATAACCTTAAAAACAAACAAACAACTGGTTAAATTAAGAGTAGAAATTACAACTCCTTAGCACCTCTACAAGAAAGGAATTTAGAATGCTTCAATTTTCATAATTATGGACACAAATCAAGTAGCTGTAGATTGATGGAAATCTCATAAAGACCAAAGAACATCAGAGAGAAAAATAAGCTTTGGAAAGAAAAAACATCAAAAGAGAAATGTCTTATTGCCTTGAAAGTCAAAGATAAAAGAGATCTCTGGTATGTTGACAATGCATGTTCAAAACACATGACAAGAGATAAGGACAAGTTTTTGAACTTAAAGAAACATAAGGGTAAAGTTACATTTGGTGACAATGCTTCAGGTAACATTCTTGGGAAAGGCACTATGAATTTGGGAAAAGACAAATCCAGGAATGTGTTGCTTGTTGAAAATCTGAAACCTAGCTTATTAAGTGTCAGCCAAACCTGTGATCAGGGACACATTTTCATTTTTCGATTCTAAGAAATGTGAGATTAGGAGAAAGGACCCAGGAAAATTCATTGGTACCGCTCCTAGAACTCTTGAGAATGTATACATCCTAAATACAAAACTGAAGGAGGAATGGCATATAAATTTAGTGGATGAAAGTTGTCTATGGCATAGGAGGTTGGGGCACATTAAATTTGAAAATTTAGTAAAAGTTAGCAATCGTGGAGCAGTAAGAAACTTTCCAAAGATCACAAAAACTTCAAATCCTATATGTAGACATTGTCAGTTAGGGAAACAAACTAGAGTAAGGTTCAAAACAAAAGAATATTCAACCTCAAAACCTTTAGAGCTGGTTCACACTGACCTATGTGGACCTACAAGGACCAAACGTTTGCAAGGAGAGTCCTACTGTATGCTGTTCATTGATGATTTTACTAGAATGGCTTGGGTGTTTTTTCTCAAGGAAAAATCAGAAGCATTTAACAAGTTCAAATATTTTAAAATTCTTGTTGAAAATGAAACAGAGGAAAAAATCAAATAAATCAAATGTCTTAGGTCAAACAATGGTGGTGAGTTCACCTCAAAAGAGTTTGATCTCTTATGTGAAACTCATGGAATTAAGAGACAATTTTCAGCTTCCAAAACACCTCAGCAAAATGGGATTTTTGAGAGGAGGAATAGAATAGTTCAGGAGGATGCAAGGATTATGCTCAATGAAGAAAAATTGTCTGATGGGTATTGGAATGAAGTTGTAAGCACAGCAGTACATATTTTAAGTAGAGGTCAGCTCAAGATCAATACTAATGAGACTCCTCATGAGACATGGTTTGGGAGAGTTCCTTCTGTAAAATACTTCAAGGTATTTCGTAGTAAGTGTTACATCAAAAGGATTGATGAGGATCTTGAAAAATTTGATGCTAGATCTAATGAAGGTATCTTCGTTGGATACGCTTCTACCAAGAAAGCATACAGATGCTACAATCTTAGATTACATAAGATTTTAGAGAGTGCAAATGTTAAAGTGGATGACTTGAAAACAAAGAGTTTCAAACACTAAGAAGCCATACTTGATATTGAAGATGAAGATGAGTTAAATGATACACAAGCAAATAAATAAGAAAAGGAAGATATACAAAAAGATGAAATGAATACTAAAAAGGAAAAGGAAGAAGATGATATGCATACTAGTGAAGACGAGGAAGATATTCAAGAAGAAGAAATAAGAGAAGAATCTCCAAGAAGAGACACAAAGGCACCCTCAAGAAGAACTCAAAAGAAACATCCTAAAGATCTGATTATTGGAAATAAAAGAGATGGAGTGCAGACAAGAAGAGAACTGCTGTATCAGACATAAATAGCACTTATATCATGTATTGAACCCAACTCAATCAAAGAAGCATGCAAAAATGAAATTTGGGTCAAAGCCATGAATAAAGAATTAGACCAAATAGAAAAGAATAAAACGTGGGTACTAGTTCCAAGACCACAAAATAATAATGTCATTGGAACCAAATGGGTGTTCAAAAATAAAGTAAATGAAAATGAACAAGTGATCAGAAACAAAGACAGATTGGTATGTAAAGGTTACGCTCAGGTTGAAGGAGTAGATTTTGAGAAACTTTTGTGCCTGTGGCCAAATTGGAGGCAATTAGGATGTTCTTAGCCTTTTCCAGCTACAAAAAATTGAAAGTATACCAGATGGATGTCAAGTCATCTTTCCTCAATGGAAACTATATTTTTACTTACAAACACAAGGATTCAAAAGAGGATCAATAGACATTAACCTTTATTGTAAAACTATTGGTGATGGTATGATTATTTTGGAATTATATGTTGATGATATCATATTTGGGAGTGATGATGAAAAAATGAGTAAGGAATTTTCTAGTAGGATGCAACAAGAATTTGATATGTCTTTACTTGGTGAACTAAAATTCTTCCTAGGATTTCAAATAGTTCAATCCAAAAAGGGAATATTTACCCATCAGTCCAAGTACGTTAAAGATATGTTGAAGAGTTTCCAACTAGAGGATTGCAAGCCTGTTTGTACACCTATGACAGTAGGTTGCAAATTAAACAAAGAGGATGAGACCAAAAATGTAGATCCAAAGCATTACAAATCAGTGCTTGGAAGTTTACTATATGTATAAACCTCCAGACCCGATGTCAAACAATCAGTTGGAATGGTGGGCATATTTCGAGCTACACCAAAGGAGAGTCATGTTCAAGCTGTGAAAATAATCTTTAGGTACTTAAAAGGAACCATAGATCTTGAATTGTGGTACCCTAGCAAGGATTCATTCTCTTTAAAATCCTATTTAGATGCAGTTGGGTAGGATGTGTAGATGATAAGAAAAGTACAAGTGGAGGGGCATTCTTTTTGGGAGAGTCATTGGTAGCCTGGATAAGTAAAAAATTGACCTCAATCTCTCTGTCTACCACTAAAGTTGAATATATTGCAGCAACGAAATGTTGTACCCAAGTTGAACAGATGAGACAAACTTTACAAGACATCAAAATAGTGTTTGAAGAACCCATCACTATCCACTGTGATAATACACTGTGCTATAAGTATGTCCAAGAATCCTATTCAACACTCAAAATCAAAACACATTCCAATAAAGTATCACTATTTAAGATAATAGGCTACAAACAAGCACATTAAACTAGAATATGTCCCAACACAGGAAAAAATGGACACAAAAATTAGGGGTGATATCCTCTCCAATATAAAACTATAGAAAGTAATGCATCAGAGTGGCATCAATTTAGGGGGGAGTTGTGATCATATTTGAGGAAAATTTGTGGTTGAGGACATGGATAATGAAGTTCATTTCAGTCAAGAAATGAAGAAGGACACTACTGTTAGGCCCAGAATAAGTACATAATCAGGGGGAGTCAGGAGTCAAAGTTAGGGGAGTCATTTAGACCTTTTCCCTTGATGTCAAAGGGGGAGAAATGAAGAGTATTGCCATCAATGCCAAAGGGGGATATTGTTGGAAATATGGTAGATTGATTTCTTCGCATTGATGTCAATATATGAATGGAGAATTAGTGACATTTGGTGAACTGATGATTGTGGACAAACATATCCCAATGATGCTCATTGATGGCAAACAAGGTAGATGACAAAAAGTGAAAATGAAGACAAACATCCAAAACATGATTCTTCTGCTGATGTACATAATGATGGTTTCACACCTGAAGCTGCATAAGATAACATACAAGGGCATGGAAAACTCAAGTCCAGCTCTGTTGTAAACTTTGACAATTCTTTGCCATACCCCTTTGTTGGAAATGGGCATAAGTCTAAGGATAAAGTAAAAATGAGAGTTTTCAGAAGAACTTGGTATATGAAGGCTATTGTTGAAGAATCCAAGGGGATTATGGACAGCTTAGGAAATTGAAAGCTGAGTCAAATATGACAGAAGATCATTTGAAGAAAATTATAGATAATGATGGAATCCATTCTCTTAGTCTCGAGGATGCATTTTTATTTTTCTTAGTAGGAACTTGGACAAAATATTTTTGGGACACCAGTAGATACATCTATGAAGGTTAATCTTGAACCCTCTTTCGGAAGAACATATGCAAGTGCTCCAAAATCTAGTTGTGTGTCATGATTGAAAGGTATGCTTCAAATATTCTTAACCAATTGCTTTCACCAGGAAAAGTGGGTGATTCTACTATCTTAAAAGGAAGAAATTGAGAGATCACATTCACCAGATCTTGAAGTCATTCTTGGTGCGGAGATTGAAAGAACGACTAAGCCTATATTCAACAACTTCTCGGGAAATTTTTGGTTTTCGTCGGTTTCTAGAAAAAAACTTGGACAAAGTTTCTTCGTTTCGTTGAATGGAGTGATGCCCAGGAATCCCAGCAAGCAGTGGATTTGATGCGAAAGTGGGCACATACTAACACTACAGAAGCATTGGAGCTCTTGTCTCCTATATTAAAAAATTAAGATGTGTGTGCATATGCAGTAAAATCCCTTGAACGAGCAGAGGATGAAGAGCTGTAGTGCTACTTGCTTCAACTTGTGCAGGTCCTCCGATTTGAGCATTATGAGAAGACTATATTGTAAAGTACTAGCCTGAGGAGAGAAAGGATGAGAATGGAGTTAAGATGTGGCAGAGTTTAGTGCATAAATCAGAACTAATTTCTCAGTTGTTCACAAAATTGCAGGCGAAGACTCAGGGATCATCTGATCAAATGATCGATAGTGGTGATTGATTTTGTCATTGGGATTTATCCCACATTTGAAGGGCGGATGTATTACTATGTGTTTATATATCCTAGCCATATTTATTACTTTCGACGCATAGGGAAAAGGTTATGGTGGGGGCTCTGGATGTTTCGACTCCACGAGAAGCTCACCAAACCGAAGCCCGGGACTACCTATCAGACCCCCTAACCTTTTGGAGAACGTGGCATTTTGGTAGACGTGGTAGTACGTATGGTCGAGGTGGACAATGGAAATGATGTTTCATTGAGGTGGACGGTGTCGTGAATGTGATAGGAACCAGGACTTATGGCTATGGTCGAATGGAATGTGTTAATGCTGAATTGGTGAAGCTCCTTGGGTGATTTGATAGGCTTTTAAGCCTTAAGTTCTTAATTCTCTATGGTGTTGGTCCTATGCGAAGGGAAGCAAGAGTGCTATAGTTTTTAAAACAAAGAGCAAAAGCTCTAATACGAAATGCTTAAGCGTTAATATTAAAATAAACATGAATAAAATAGTTTTAATGTTATAATCGAAAGATGTTAGCGGATTTTTTTAAATAGGAGAAAAAGCTTAAAATAGTTATAACTAAAAATTAAAATAGTTTAACTCTATTTGTTAGTTAATAATATTTTTGCACATTAATATTTTTCATGAAATAGGTGTGAAGTATATGAGGGGACACATTGTTTCATGAAGAGGTGTGAGGAAAGTGTATAAGTATGAAGATATCATATGAAGAAGAGATGTGACTATGAAATGCTTAAGCGCTAATATTAAAATAAACATGAATAAAATAGTTTTAATGTTATAATCAAAAGATTTTAGCGGATTTTTTTAAATAGGAGAAAAAGCTTAAAATAGTTTAACTCTATTTGTTAGTTAATAATATTTTTGCACATTAAGAGTTTTCATGAAAGAGGTGTGAAGTATATGAGGGGACACATTGTTTCATGAAGAGGTGTGAGGAAAGTGTATAAGTATGAAGATATCATATGAAGAAGAGATGTGACTGCATACAATGTATTGAAGATCGAAAAGAAGTAGTCCAAGAAGAAAATGAAGAATTAATAAGGAGAGTAGGTTGGTGACTGCAAAAGGGAGTAGGTGCTTCTTTTCCAGTCATAGCTAACTAAAGAGGGGGTCGAAGCCTCCTACCAGTTGATGCTGGTAAAGAAGGGTGTGGGTGCATCCTAATCAGTTGGTGTTGATCTAAAAGAAGAAACATATTCTTCTATTGTACATTGTAAAAACAATTTTGCAGTCAATAGGAAAGAGTTGGTGGTTTACCTTATTGGGTTCCACGATAAATTATTGTGTCCAAAATTCTTTGTTACATTTGAAAATCACAAAATAAAAGAAATTGTGTGTAAAAATTGTGTCACTGATTCACCCCACCTCTCAGTGACAAGACCTGATTATACAATTGGTATCAGAGCTAGTCTCTTCACTAAAAGGGTTTAATCACTCGAAGAGTAATATGCATTAGGACGGAACAACAGTTGAAGATATCATCAAAGGTCCCCATATTTGATGGTGAAGACTATGTGTTCTTGAAGATTAGAATGAAAAGATACACGATGTCCATTGGACTGGAAGTATGGACATTAGTTGAAGAAGGATATGATGTCCCAAAAGTCACTCCCATAGAAGCAAAAGATAAGAAGAAATTTTGGGAGCATGCAAAGGCCTTAAATACATTACAATCTGGACTAAGTAAGAAGGTCCTTACAAAAGTACTAACCTATGAAAGTGAAAAAAAACTCTGGAATAAATTAGAAACTATACATGTAAGAGGTTGCATAGTAAAGAAGGCAAAATTACAATATCTCAAAGTACAATCATGAAGGTCTAAATATGAAGGATGAAGAGAATATTTCAGAGTACTTTGAAAGAGTTGATAGTCCTGTCAATGCAATCAAAGGTTTGGGAGCAGAAGTACCAAATGGTGAGTTAGTTGAAAAGATACTGAGAACACTTCCTATGGCATATAATCCTAAAGTATCCACTCATGAAGATCGAGAGAAACTAGATGAACTTACCGTGGTATGTTTGCAAACACGAAGACGGGTTCCCCATGAATCAATGCCATGCAGAATATTCCTGTAGGAATAATTGAATGGAGTTAGTGATCTTTGAGGAAGGGGGGCCATTGTTTTCTTGGCGGGGGTGATGATACAAAGGGAATTTGCAGATGGTTTATATTCTCATGGAGGTATGATTAGGCCATGGTGAAAGATCCTTCATGGCTTGTGTCGAGTAATTTATTTGTTGTGGCACTACTAGAGGTGGAGGCATAAATGCGCAACTATAGAATAGGTGGATTCAGGAAGGATAGATTTGGTGTGGAACAAATTTCTCAGACTTCTAGGGGTATTGGCATCATGGGTGTTGATGATGGTGATGTTTTGCTGAGGAAAAACACCTATGGGGATAATGGAGTGGTTCTCAATTTGGATGTTGATGGCACATCGAAAATAGGATATTGATTGACAGAAAATGGCATTTTAGGTATGGGTATTGTTACCAAAGGGTGGAACTTGATGCCGAGAGGCAAGTTCCATGATCATACCTGAAAGTGAATTCTTACATATTTGTCGATGCTAGTGTGTTGTGATAGTTTTGAGCATAAACCAACACACATGACGCACATACCCAATTGTAGTAAAGAACATGACAAAGGTATGGACTATGCAGAAGTAATAACTCAAAAGGTGGTGCACCTATGGGGTGCTTGTCCTAGGGATAAAATGTTTTTAGATACATCCAATTGACAAGGTTGTTGAGGGTCATGCCCTCTTAATCCTACAAAACCTATTACCCGTTGAGGAGGCATCGCTGGATAATGAAGGGACTGTTCCACTTAAGTATGAACTTGTTGGGCTCAGGTTTGTAATCTTTGCAAGCGTTAAATACGAGGGAAAAGTATCCCTCAGTAAAGGTGCACAGGTGGATGTGGCGACTGTATTGGGATTTGGATTGAATCTTCATGGATTTGTTTTGTTTTAGTGAACCATGTCATTCCTCGTCGAGGTGTTCCAAAGTAAACAAGCATTTTTCCAATGCGAGGGTATCAGAGAATAATTAGACTCTTGATTGGAGTTGAGGAATTTGAAACTCGATGGGGAGGATTGCTTCAATTCCATGAACCAAGTGGAATGGTGTGAATCAAGTGGTAGTTTTGATTGAAGTTATGTATGCCAAAAGTGTCAGAAAATTCATGTTGTGCCAATTAGACTTGTTCTTGTTGATTGTGCGTTGTAGCATAGTTTTTAGAATTTTGTTAATAGCTTCTACTTGGTCAGTGGATTAAGGATAGTACAGTGTAGAGAAGTCGTGTTTGAATCTTAAGAGGCAATATAATTCTTCAAAATTTTGGTCTTTGAATTTCTTTTCATTGTCAGAGACTAATTGCTTTAGTACGCCAAACCATGCAATGACATGGTTAAAGAAGAATCGTGTAGCCGTAACGGATTTGGAATAAAAGGTAGGCATGGCTTCGACCCATTTGGTGAAGTAGTCAACTGCGACAATGGTATACTTGTGTCCCTAGGTAGAGGTTGGACGACATTTTATGTAGTCATTATCTGATTTATAGAAGGGACCTGCTGTGATGAGGGGGGGGGGGGGAC
This sequence comes from Pseudotsuga menziesii, assembly GCA_001517045.1. NCBI lineage: Eukaryota > Viridiplantae > Streptophyta > Pinopsida > Pinales > Pinaceae > Pseudotsuga > Pseudotsuga menziesii. Next base: position 309,787 of record LPNX010734927.1, read on the forward strand.
GAGTTGATGGGGATCACATTTTAAAAGTGAAAACTTGGAAATTGGCACATATTTTGACCGTGTAAACACAATCCTTGAAGACAGATGGCCCAGAATATCCTACATGGAGGATATTTTAGGCGGTGGATAGACTGCAAAGGTGGCCACCACAAGTTCCACTGTGGAAATTATTGAGGACTTGTTTAGCCTCGCTGTGGGATGAACAAAGCCACAAAATAGTGTCAACACCTTGTCGATAGAGAAAATATCCTAGGAGGAGGTATCGCGGGGATTGGTGGTGAATGCAACATCTATCATCATGGGACAGATGGGGATAAAACTACTGAGTTTTAAGGTAAGTTAGTATGTCGCCATACTAAGGTTCAATGGTGGCGATGTTAAATAGGTTCTCATCAGGTAGGTGATCGTTTACTGGTTCGCTTGGGGTGTTAGGGGAAAGATCAATGATGAGCTCTCCAAGAGCTAAAGCTTTCTTACTCTTAGCGGTGGAAAAATCAAGGTCAAAATCTTGAAGTGTTACAATCCATCATGCAAATTTATTGTTGATGAGTCGACGAATTAGTATATATTACATAGGATAAGATTATGCGATGACCATAGTCTTGCGAAGCAAAATGTAATGGCACATATTCTATACCGAAATAATGATCGCTAAGGCAAGTTTCTCATCATGGTTATACTTAAGGTGGAACCAGTGAGGATTTTGATGATGTAATAGCTGACATGTTCATTATTATCATCAGCAGGTTGGACTAAGAGACTAGCAACAACGCAAGCTGACACTGAGACATAAAGAATGAAATATTTGTTGAAAACGGGTGGAGAAATCAAATTTGTATATTCTAATGCTTGTTTGAGTGCTACAAAAGAGTTTTGTGTGTGGTCATCCCACTAAAAGGGGTTGTCTTTCCAAAGTAATCACAAAAATATATGGCCCTGTGTGGTGTAATCAAGGACAAACCATGAAGGAAATTGGCTTTTCCTTAGATGCTTTGTAATTGGCGCCTTGTTTGTGGAGGTTGTAACTCCATGATGGCTTGAACTTTAGAGGGGTCGATAATGATACATGTTTGTGAAACAATGAACCCTAATAGGCATCTTGTGGTAACATAGAATACATACTTAAGGGGGTTCAAGTGAATGTTATATTTGCGACATCGTTTAAATTTGGTGCGTAGGACCTATAGGTGGTCTACCCTCGTCTTTGAATTTGTTGTGACATCATCTAAGAAGGCTAAAATGATATTTGTGAGGTCATTAAACACATATTCCATCTCTCCCTGGAAGCTAGCACTGGCGTTTTTCAGGCCAAAAGGCATGACTTTATAGGTGAAGGCTCCCCCTGGGGTGGTGAATGCAGTTTTGTACTGATCTTGGGGGCGGATCCATATTTGATTATAACCAGAAAATCCATACATAAAGGAGAGAATCTCATTGTTGACAAAAGAGTCGATGATTTAATCTATAAATGGGATTGGGAAATTGTCTTTGGGACATGAGAGATTGAGATCATGAAATTCGATGCATATCCTAATGGTCCCTTGTTTTTTGTTAACAGGGACTGGGTTGGACACCCATGAGGTGTAGCCAATAGGTTAAATGAAGTAAGCATTCAAGAGTTTATAAATATCAACTTTGATGGCAGGGGCCTTGGAAGGGTGCACTGCTCATTGATTTTGTCGAACTAGGATGGCATCGGTCCATGTGTCAATATGGTGCTCAACAATTTCTAGATCTAGATCAGGCATTTAAGCATAGGACCAAGAAAATACATCATGAAATTATTTGAAGAGGGTGGTGAAGCCATTGATCTCTTGTGGGGAACATGATACTCCAATAGAAATGTTCTTGACCACATCGGGGGTGGTAGAGATATATATTTGGATGGTTAGTGAGATGTTATAACAGTTTCCTTCTTTGAAAGTGTCGAGGGTAGGAATAGGATTTTTGAACCAATCGACATGTTTTGGCGGTAAGAAGTCTTTTTATTAATGGTGTATTGATGTGCTATCATCAGAGATGTAAAGGATGGCCGATGATAGAGACTATGCCAAGGGCGTGTTTGGATATTAATGGCCTCCATGATAGCTTTGTCCATGGGGTAAATAAATTCTTCAACCATGTCCTCATCGGAAGAAAAGGAGTCTTCAAAGGTTGGATCAGTACTCATGGTAGCGTAGACCTAAGATAGAGTAGATGTTAGAGTGGTTGATCCATAATCTTGTTGTAGGGGGATGTTGTTGATGAAGATAAATTATACATGATGAGAGGAAGGGGGGAGGGATCTCCTCTTGAGGTGACATGGGTATATCGGATGGGGATTGATCCCTTGTGAAAGGAATACTACCGAGAGGTGTTCTTCATCACTACTTTCGGAAGAGGTATCTTCTTCTTCCATGACTGTTGAGAGAACCACACTGTGGGGAAGAGGTTGTCCACAAGATGAATTTGTTCAGATTTAGGGTGTGGAAGGTAGCCTTTAATGGACATTGAAATGTATAGTGGGACATTAAATTACACTCTTGACATGGGCGAGTAGCGTGAACCTCGTTCAGTATGTGAGGCAAGCTCTTAACTAGTGGTGGATAGATGCTCCTAACACTAATAGAGGTAGCAATGATATTTAAGAGTTTTGGTGTCTCCTTCTCTAATGGTTGAGTGAGGCAAATAGTTTCCAATGCATTCCAAAATCGAGTAAGATCGGGGAAATGGTGTGTATAATGCCCATATTGGGGACAAATCAAACATGCTTTGTTCGTGCATAAAGACTTGGACTTGGGAGTGGATGGGTTTGATGTTCCCCGAGTCTTAGTGTGAGGGGAAAATGTAGTACTGACAGGTGTATTTAGTAATTTTTTGAGTTCCGGTAAGGTAGGACATAGATTCTTTGCGTAACCTTGTTTCCCACATAGAGCAAATGGGGGTGTGACCCGCATGGAAGGGGTATCATGCATGATGGGTGTTTTAAGTGTTTGTTGGATGGCACCCTTTAGATTGGGCTTCATTGTTCTTGAAGAGGATTCAAAAGCATGGTTAGCTATGAAGGGAGCTTTTGACTTGGTGAGGGTAATTGTATGTGGTTGAATAACTCCCCGATTCTATGTTTTGGTGACTGTCAATGGTAATTGAGTCATAGAGGGTGTGGTTTCAATGGAGGGAGTTGGAGTGGTAACTCGCTGAACTAGTACCATTTCATAATGGGACATGCGTTTGGAAGCCATCTCTAGAAAGGATGGTGTGATGAATCAGTGACACAATTTATTTTATTTTGTGATTTTCAAATGTAACAAACAATTTTGGACACAATAATTTATCGCGGAACCCAATAAGGTAAACCACCAACTCTTTCCTATTAACTGATTTTTTTTTTTACAACGTATAATAGAAGAAGATGTTTCTTCTTTTAGATCAACACCAACTGATCAGGATGCACCCACATCCTTATTTACCAACACCAACTAGTAGGAGGCTTCGAACCCCTGTTTAGTCATATACGACTGACAAGGAAGCAACTACTCCCTTTTGAAAGCACCAACCTACTCTCCTTATTAATTCTTCATTTGCTTCTTGGGCTGCTTCTTTTCGATCTTCAACACATTGTATGCAGTCACATCTCTTCTTCATATGATATCTTCATACTTATATACTCCTCACACCTCTTCATGAAACAATGTGCTCCCTCATATACTTCACACCTCTTTCATTAAAACTCTTAATGTGCAAAAAGATTATTAATTAACAAATAGAGTTAAACTAGTTTAATTTTTAGCTTTTTCTCCTATTTAAAAAACTCCGCTAACATCTTTCGATTATAACATTAAAATTATTGTATTCATGTTTATTTTAATATTAGTGCTTAAGCATTTCGTATTAGAGATTTTTCTCTTTGTTTTAAAAACTATAGCACTCTTGCTTCTCTTCGCATAGGACGAACGTCATGGAGTTTTAAGAATTTAAGGCTTAAGAGCCTATCGAAACACCCAAGGAGCTTCAAAAATTCAGCATTAGCACATTCCATTCGACCGTAGCCACAAGTCCCAGTTCCTATCACATTCACGACACTAGCCACCTCAACGACACATCATTTCCATTTTCTACCTTGACCATACATACTACCACGTCTTCTGAAATTCCACATTTTCCAAATGGTTAGGGGTCCTGATAGGTCGTCTCGGGCTCCAGGATGGTGAGCTTCTCATGGAGTCCAAACACCTAGAGCCCCCACCATAACCTCCGCTCTACGCATAGAACGTAATAAGGATGGCCGGGATATATAAAAACATGGTAATACATCCGCCCTTCAAATGTGGGATAAATTCCAATGACAAAATCAATCACCACCATCGATCATTTGATCAAACGGTCCCCGAGTCTCCGCCTGCAATTTTGTGCACAACTGAGGAATTAGTTATGTTTGATGCACTAAACTCTGCTATATCTTAACTACATTCTCATCCTTTCTCTCCTCGGGCTTGTACTTTACAATATATTCTTCTCATAATGCCCAAATCGGAGGGCCTACACAAGTTGAAGCAAGTAGCACTACAACTCTTCATTCTCTACTCGTTCAAGGGATTTTATTGCATATGCACACACATATTCATTTCTTAATACAGGATACAAGAGCTCCAACGCATCTGTAGTGTTAGTACATGTCCACTTCTGCATCAAATCCACTGCCTGCTAGGCGTCCTGGGCATCACTCCATTCAACTCAACGAAGAAACTTTGTCAAAGATTTTTTCCAGAAACCGACGAAAACCAAAATTTCCAGAGAAGTTGTTGAATATATGCTTAGTCATTCTTTCAATCTCTGCACCTATAACGACTTCAAGATCCAATGAATGTGATCTCTCAATTTCTTCCTTTAAGACCGTAGAATCACCCACTTTTCCGAGTGAAAGCAATTGGTTAAGAACATTAGAAGCATACCTATGCAAGCATGACAAACAACTAGATTTTAGAGCACTTGCATCTGTTCTTCCTGAAGATGGTTCATGATTATCCTTCACAAATGTATCTACTAGTGTCCCAAAAATATTTTGTCTAAGTTCCTGTTGAGAAAAATCAAAACGCATCCTCAGGCCTAAGAGAATGGCTTCCATTGTTATCTGTAATTTTCTTCAAATGATCTTCTGTCATATTTGACTCAGCTTTCACTTTCCTAAGATGTCCATAATCCCAATGGATTCTTCAACAATATCCTTCATAGACCGAGTTCTTCTGAAAACTCTCATTTTTGCTTTATCCTTATACTTATGCCCATTTCCAACAGAGGGAGATGGCAAAGAATTTTCAAAGTTTACAACAGTGTTGGACTTGATTTTTCCATGCCCTTGTCTGTTATATTCTGCAACTTCAGCTATAAAACCATCATTCTGTACATCAGCAGAAGAAGCATGTTTTGGATGTTTGTCTTCATTTTTAATTTTTGTCATCTACCTTGTTTGCCATCAATGAGCATTGTTGGGATATGTATGTCCACAATCATCAGTTCACCAAATGTCACCAATTCTCCATTCATATACTGTCATCAATTCCAACAAATCCATCTGCCATATTGTCAATAATCTCCCCCTTTGGCATTGATGGCAATACTCTTCATTTCTCCCCCTTTGAGATCAAGGGCAAAGGACCGAATGACTCCCCCCTAACTTTGATTCCTGACTCCTCCTGACTATGTACTTCTTTTGGGCCCAATGGTAGTGGCCTTCTTCATTTCTTTGACTAAAATGAACTTCATTATCCATGTCCTCAACCACAAATTTTCCTCAAATCTGATCACAACTCTCCCCATGAATTGATGCCACTCTAATGCATTACTTTCTAGAGTTTTATATTGGAGAGGATATCACCCCTATTTTTTGCCTAAGGTATTCAAATATACCTCTACTTAAAGGTTTTGTAAAAATGTCTGCCACGTGTTCCTGTGTTGGGACATATTCCATTTTAATGTGATTTTTTGCAGCCCATTCTCTTAAATAGTCATACTTTAAAGGAACACGTTTTGATTTTGAGTGCTGAACGGGATTCTTGGACAAACTTATAGAACTTGTATTATCACAGTGGATAGTGATGGGTTCTTCAAACACTATTTTGATGTCTTGCAAAGTTTGTCTCATCCATTCAACTTGGGTACAACATTATGTTGCTGCAATATAGTCAGCTTCAGTGGTAGACAGGGAGATTGGGGTCAGTTTTTTACTTGTCCAAGCTACCAATGACTCTCCCAAAAAGAATTCCCCTCCACTTGTACTTTTCTTATCATCCACGCATCCTGCCCAATGTGCATATGAATAGGCTTTTAAAGTGAATGAATCCTTTCTAGGGTACCACAATCCAAGATCTATGGTTCCTTTTAAGTACCTAAAGATTCTTTTCACAACTTGAACATGAATCTCCTTTGGTGTAGCTTGAAATCAAGCCACCATTCTGATTGCTTGCTTGACATCAGTTCTGTAGGCTGTCACATATAGTAAACTTCCAATCATTGATCTGTAATGTTTGGGATCTACATTTTTGGTCTCATCCTCTTTGCTTAATTTGAAACCTACTGTCATAGGTGTACAAACATGCTTGCAATCCTCTATTTGGAATCTCTTCAACATATCTTTAACGTACTTGGACTGATGGATAAAAATTCCCTTTTTGGATTGAACTATTTGAAATCCTAGGAAGAAATTTAGTTCACCAAATAAAGATATCTCAAATTCTTGTTGCATCCTACTAGCAAAGTCCTTACTCATTTTTTCATCATCACTCCCAAATATGATATCATCAACATATACTTCCACAATAATCAGACCATCACCAATAGTTTTACAATAAAGGTTACTGTCTATTGATCCTCTTTTGAAGCCTTGTGCTTGTAAGTAAAAATATAGCCTTGCATACCATGCTTTGGTTGCTTGTTTCATCCCATAGAGAGATTTCTTTAGTTTACAAACATAACCCCCTTTATTAGTTAATTGAAATCCTTCTGGTTGCTTAATGTAGACTTCCTCTTCTAAGTTTCCATTAAGGAAAGCTGAATTGACATCCATCTGGTATACTTTTAATTTTTTGTAGATGGCAAAGGCTAAGAACATCCTAATTGCCTCCAATCTGGCCATACGCGCAAAAGTTTCTTCAAAATCTACTCCTTCAACGTGAGCGTAACCTTTACATACCAATATGGCTTTATTCCTGATTACTTGTCCATTTTCATTTACTTTTTTTTTGAACACCCATTTGGTTCCAATGACATTTGTATTTTGTGGTCTTGGAACTAGTACCCACATTTTATTCTTTTCTATTTGGTCTAATTCTTCATTCATAGCTTTGACCCAACTTTCATTTTTGCATGCTTCTTTGATTGAGCTGGGCTCAATACATGATATAAGTGTTATTTCTGTCTGATACAACAGTTGTCTTCTTCTATGCACTCCATCGCTTTTGAGTCCTTCTTGAGGGTGCCTTTGTGTCTCTTCTTGGAGATCTTCTCTTATTTCTTCTTCTTGAATATCTTCCTCGTCTTCACTAGTATGCATATCATATTCTTCCTTTTCCTTTTTAGTATTCATTTCATCTTTTTGTATATCTTCATTTTCTTCTTTATTTGCTTGTGTATCATTTAACTCATCATCATCTTCATCTTCAATATCAAGTATGGCTTCCTGGTGTTTGAAGTTCTTTGTTTTCAAGTCATCCACTTTAACATCTGCACTCTCTACAATATTATGTAATCTAAGATTGCATCATCTGTATGCTTTCTTGGTAGAAGCGTATCCAAGGAAGATACCTTCATCAGATCTAGCATCAAATTTTCCAAGATCCTCATCAAGCCTTTTGATGTAACACTTACTACCAAAGACCTTGAAGTATTTTACAGAAATAACTCTCCCAAACCATAGCTCATAAGGAGTCTTATTACTATGATCTTGAGCTGACCTCTATTTAAAATGTGTACTGTTGTTCTTGTAGCTTCTTTCCAATACCCATCAGACAATTGTGCTTCCTTGAGCATAGTGCTTGTAGCCTCCTGAACTGTTCTATTCCTCCTCTCAACAACCCCATTTTGCTGAGGTGTTATGGAAGTTGAAAATTGTCTCTTAATTCCATGAGTTTCACAGAAGAGATCAAACTCTTTTGAGGTGAACTCACCACCATTGTTTGACCTAAGACATTTGAATTTTTCCTCTATTTCATTTTCAACAAGAATTTTAAAATATTTGAACTCGTTAAATGCTTCTAATTTTTCCTTGAGAAAAAAATACCCAAGCCATTCTAGTAAAATAATCAATGAACAACATAAAGTAGGACTCTCCTTGCAAACTTTTGGTCCTTGTAGGTCCATAGAGGTTAGTGTGAACCAGCTCTAAAGGTTTTGAGGTTGAATATTCTTTTGTTATGAACCTTATTCTAGTTTGTTTCCCTAGTTGATAATGTCTACATATAGGATTTGAAGGTTTTTTTTAATCTTTGGAAAGTTTCTTACTGCCCCAAGATTGTTGACTTTTACTAAATTGTCAAAGTTAATGTGCCCCAACGTCCTGTGCCATAGCCAAATTTCATCCACTAAATTTATATGACATTCCTCGTCCAGTTTAGGAGTTCTAGGAGTAGTACCAACCAATTTTCTTGAGTCCTTTATCCTAATCTCACATTTCTTGGAATCGAAGATGCAAATGTTCCTGATCACAGGTTTGGCTCACACTTAATAAGCTAGGTTTCAGATTTTCAGCAAGAAACACATTCTTTGCTTTTTCTTTTCCCAAATTCACAGTGCCTTTCCCAAGAATGTTACTTGAAGTATTGTCACCAAATGTAACTTTACCCTTATGTTTCTTAAGTTCAAAAACTTGTCTTATCTCTTGTCATGTGTTTTGAACACCCACTGTCAACATACCAGAGATCTCCTTTATCTTGGACTTTCAAGGCAATAAGACATTTCTCTTTTGATGTTTTTCTCTCTCCAAATATTCTTTTACTCTCTAATGTTCTTTGGTCTTTATGAGATTTCTATCAATCTGCAATTACTTGCTTTATGTCCATAATTATGACAATTGAAGCATTCTAAATTCCTTTCTTGCAGAGGTGCGAAGGAGTTGTAATTTTTGCTCTTAATTTGGCCAGCTGTTTGCTTGTTTTTAAGGTTAAAGTTTTTCACCTTCAAAGTTTTCCTTCGATATTCTCTACAGTTCATAGCTTTGTGTCTGAAGTTAGAGCATGCATAACAATGACCAAAGAAAATCTAAGGACACTTGTTTTAATAAACCTTCTTTGGAGTTGTCTTGACATCCTTTTTGATGGGTGGAAATAATCCTCTGCAATTCTGATCATTGCTTGTCTCTTCTTCATCTTTCTTCTTAAATGTATTGAGGAGAGCAATTGCATAGAATTTTGAGTTAACTTGGTTTTCTACTTGAGAATAACCTATTCCATTTTTGTTACTTGGATCCCTTTGTGTGGTTATAATCTCATCTAAGACTTTAGTGCTATTTTCATATTTTGTTTGGATAAGTTTTGCATCAATCTCTTTTCTTAGGTGAACTCATGCTGCCTCCATTCTTTCACATGTTAGTTGTTTCTCTTTAAGAGTCTTCTTCAAACTTTCTTCCATACTTTTTGCATCTACGATTTGGTTTTTCAGGTTGCTTATAACTTTCTCCATCTCTCTTTCTTTCTGTTCATATTCTTCCTTTTGTTCAACTACAAAGCTTTTCAGTTGTCTATATCGGTTTTTGTATTTTCTTAATTCATCCAAGGCACTGAGAATTTCTTCTTCCATATTAACCTCTGCTTCATCTTCTGAGTCTTCCTTATGCTCAATTTATTCTATCTCATTAGACTCTTCAATACCTAGAAAAATGACTTCATCATCACTGTCATTAATCTCAAGTGAACTAATGTTCTCTTCTTTTGAGTAAAAATTCCTTTTTTCTTTGTAATTCTTTTTCTTATAGTGTGATTTTCACTTCTTCTTGTATTGTTTATTTTTGTTATCATCGTCTTCAGATCCTTCCTTGGGATAAGGACACTTGCTGTAAAATGCCCAATTTTTCCACAATTAAAACATTTGAAAGGCAGTTCGCCTTTGTACTTCCCTAATCCTTTCTGGAGTTTTTTAATAAAATTGCCACTTCTTCTACATCAGATTCTTCATGATGGTTGGGTTGAGGTTTTTGCTTCTGAGGTTTTTTTTTCTTGGGTACTTTTGAGGTTGCCTCTCCTTTTGGAAGGTTCTCAAGACTTAGTCTTAATTCATAGGCTGTGAGGATTCCATACAATTATTCCAGGCAGTCCAAAATTTTCCAATGAAAATTGGATCTTTATCACTTACAATAATCTTCAGGTTTCCATGTAGCTTCTGAACGATTTCCATGAAGTAGCATCTACTGTAGTTGTGTTAAAAAGGCGAGAGCATGCACAAATGTGTGCATACTTGATGAGTATATTAACAACCACCATAATAATATTGTTCCTTTCTTACTTAGGTATACCTATAATAAAATCCATTGAGACTTCCTCCTAGTGCTGACAAGGTATATATAATGGTTGTGAAATACCTAGGGTCTTAACTGTATCAGACTTATTTTGTTGGAAAACCAAACATTTTTTCACGAACATGCGAATAACAAATTTAAGACCTTACCAAAAAAATTCATTCTTGACCCTGTGGTAGACTTTTAAGAATCTTGAGTGCCCTCCTCTGGAAATGTGTGTAATTCTAAAAAGAGATTTTGTTTGAGTTGGGAGTTCTTCCATATATGTAAGTGACACTTATATTTTTTTTAACAGAAACAGTAAAAGAGGGTAGTATTAAACAGGCTGTGCACAACCATACATTACAAAATATGCTATAACTGAGAGTTCTTGTTGTTCAAAAAAGAAGAAACCAAAATTGGTCCAGAGGGGAGACCAAAGAACTCCACATAAGGTTTTTACATATATTCTATGGACAGTGGTAGTATATACCCTAATAAACTGCTGATTAAGTAACGAACAGAAAAACATAAACTAAGAAAGCCATTTAAAAATTAGCCTGTGGGCTTCATTGGCTGGACTACCGACTCCTCTTCCATGGGCTAGACTGCAACAGGGGTTTCGCGGGCTTGACTAGCTTGATTCATGCTGACCAAATGCTGAAGGTCTTCTTGGATTTTGTCCACTTTTCCCATCATTTCTCTAAGGTTGGATTCTGTGTCATCAATCCTAGAATCATGATTGCTTATATGGTAGGAGGTATAGCTGACCACCTCACCCATATCCTTCACCTCTTGAACCAATGCTTTGTTATCCATTATACCTATGGCCATCATTTCATACAAACGCCTGAGGTTTTTCTTCAGGTTTGTGATCCCTGCATTCTCATTTGCCGAGTTCATATTGCCTTGCCTAAGAATGTAAGTGTCAAGAGCTATGCTAGAAAAACTGAGATGGAGATTCTGAACAACACCTTCCAAATTTTGAGCCTGAGAACCACATAAAAACTCACCAAGAGCCTAGTGGAGAATGTTGAATTCTCGCAGAAGAGAATTGCAGTCTTCCTTACTTCTACAGGTGAGAGTGCCTATAGCTCCTTCCTTCCACCTAGAGCAGTTGCAACCAAGAATCAAATTACTGCCTACTGTAAAAAACTCACCAACAGGAAGACTGAGCCCGAGACCAGAACTCAAACGCCACAGAGGACCGTCGGCATGGGGAGAGCAATGACAAGAGAACAAGGCAGAGAGTGCAAGCCTTTCTTTAACGAACACCCTGCAAAAAGGTAGAGACTCCCATGGAATCTCCTGAAGAACTCCCTCATCGACACTTGATATTACATTCAGCAGAGTCCTCTCCAACGAGAATGCAGAACGAGCAAGGATCAGTCCATTGTTCAAAGGATTTGAGGGGTAAGAATGAAGTCTGAAGGAATCCATAATGCAAGGGATGACAGGACTTGGAGCGTGTGAGCTGAAGTAGCAATAACGCTGGAAAAGATGGGAGTTAAGGGCGTCAAGGATCGAGGAGAGTGGGAGCACACATGGCGTTGGCATGGGAGGCAGTAGGACGACCATTTTATGTGCTAGGGTCTTCACAATTAACCATGGCATCATGAACAATGCGATGGGGATTAAAACTTTTAAGCCATAGTTCAATAGGGTATAGGTTTAGGGGGGGAATCGACCCCATTGAGTTGGAAATGCCCTTATGGAAGGGAAGCCCACACATTTGCTAAGTCATCAGCAGCCACGTTATTTGAGCGAAGGATATGATAGAATTCATAATGGGGGGATAGAAAAGGGGTGGTTTTGTCATATAACCGGCGACATTTTATCGAGCCAGTGGTGTATCCATTGAGCATTTTATATATGACATGTCTAGAGTCGCCAAATATCGCAACCTTGTTGAGATCATAGTCTCCGAGGATCGTCAGTCCCCGGAGAAGAGCCATCCATTCAGCCTCATTATTAGTCCTGCATCCTATTCCCCAGGCAAAGGTTTGTTCAATCTTTCCTCCAGGATCCAGAAGGATCCCTCCCGCACTTGCCACCCCTGTAAGCGACACTTATATTATAATGAATCGTTTTTCCACATAAAAGTATCTGATACAATAGGATCCTTTGTATATTTTGAATGAGCATCCACATAGATAGGTCATTCTTCGATTCTTTCCATTACTTCTACTACCTAATCGAGTTGCATAATAGAAATAATATAAAGTAATTCCTCAACGCCCTCATTTTTTTTAGAAAAAGTATCTGCGACCATATTATGTTTCCCTTTTTTATAGATAATTTCAAAGTCATATCCCAACATCTTGACGAACTTACAACATTGTGGTCCCTTCTTCATTTTGTGTCCAAGCAAGATATCAAAATATCAAGAAGTTACAAATTTTAGGCGATTCAAAATCAATAATCGACTAGGAAAATAAGCACAATAAGATTAAAGCTATTAGTGTGCGCCACTTAATGCAAAATATTTTGAATGCCATCTTGTCTTATTGTTGGTATGTTTTTACTTATATGTATAGGAAACTAGATATTTTTTTTTCCAAAGAAAAAAATCGTAAATACTTTATTCACATTCAGCAGATGGCCCTTATAGTCCATTATACAAGATACAACTGGGAAGTTGTTTTTTACATAAATTTTGCCTCATAAAAGAGCACAAAAATCACAAAACATATCCAATACTGATCCAACTGTAAAGTTTGTCATTTACATACAAAAATCAACAAGATCATAATGTGCACCAAAATTGTTCAGCAGAAAAGAACTCAATAACCATGCAATAATTAAGTCTGATCGTAGCAGACTTATGCCATCATTCTTGATTAAATCAGGTCAGATCAAAACTGTATCCGGTGATCAAAAGCAAAAAACCAGAGCAAAACTAGCCTGCTGATGAAGTCTCACATGTGAAAGATAAGTCAATAGTTGATCAAAAGAAAAAAACAGCAGCTAGAAATTGGCCAAATCCCGGCCATCCAATGTAAAAAGTCCATATCCATTTAGTTCCAAATAAGAAGAGGCCAAACAGCCCGCCAATCAAGCTCAAAGAATGTTGCTTGAGATCACCAAAATGCCGAAGGATGCATATTAATATCAGCCAAAGCATCATATCAGGGTAGAGCAGTATCATAAAGAACCCAGGAATGCCCAATTATTTATCTCTCCAACAGAAACCAGCAAACCTGACAGATAATATCCAAATGCCATCATCATGGCATAAAATACAGTCCTACAAAAAACTGCATAGAACAGACAACAAACAGCAACATGATTAGAAAACCTGAAAGGTTTCTATAATTTCTGCCCCTCTCTGCTCACAAGTACTCCAAAAAGCTTCAAGTATGTTGCCACCTGCTTTAGCCAAAGAATCTGCTTTGAAATTTCTTTCCCTATAGATGTGTTTGAAAGACACAAAGTCTAGACTGTCAGTTAAAAAATGAACATCTTGAAGTATCATGGCTAGTTCAATATTTTGTAATCGATACTTACCAGATGCCCAATTTATAACAAGCTGGGAATCCCCAAAAACTTGAATTTTTTCCAAGTTATGCATCCGAGCTAGCCTAAGGAGAAGCTTAAGTGCACATAATTCTGCAAAATTATTTGTACCCAAGCCTAAACCTGCTTTGAAAGTAATATGATGCCTATCAGATATGAACAAAATACCTCCATCCCCACAGATCATTGGTTCCCCAGCTGTAGATCCATCAAAGTAACCCCATGCAAAAGATTGATCAATTTCTTCCATAAAAATTGATCTGATAGGGACCACAGATAAAGATTGAGGTAAGTTTTTCAGCATACCCAAGCTATAGCTTGATATCTGTGTAGGAGTTGTGTCAAGATCCTCAAAGCAAGATCTATTTCTTGCGTTCCAGATGAACCAGAGTACAATGATAGGTAAAGATTTGATAAGTTTCACATCTGATAATAAACACCAGTTTTTAAAACATTCAGACAGGGAATCACCATGCCAAAGATTATTGAGATTCAGATGATCCTCAATATTTGACTAGACAGTTTGTGTAAAAGGGCATTCAACTGCAATGTGAAAATTGGATTCACAGTACAGTTTGCATAAACAACACCTACCAGGACCTTCTCTACCTCTCAAGCAGAGAACATCCCAGGTCAATGCTTTTCCAGAGAGTAGAAACCAGCTAAATTTTTTTGTTTTTAGTGGACACTTCATCTTCCATAAGACCTTCCACCACCAGATTGAATCCACATCTCTATTAATTAATTCAGCATATCCCACTTTAGGAGAATATTTACCAGATTTAGATAAATGCCAGATGAGACAATCATCTGAATTTGAAAGTCTAACATGGCTAGACTTGAGAATGGCAATATAATCGTTCCAAGCAGTAATCTCAAGTGGATCATTAAAACCCAAGGTATCTGCAGATAACCATTCTTGTGACATTAAAATAGACACACCATGAATACCAATATCAGAGAGAAGATGATATCCAACCAAATGTAATCTATCTATCATAGGGGTAGGAAGAGCATGTCTCCATTTACATCCAACCCACGGATCTATTCCAATACGAACATCATTGCCAGAACCAACCTTCCATACTAGAAAATTCCCAATGAGATCAAAATCCCAAAGAACAGCTTTCCAGCAGATGGAGATGTTCTTATTCTTTTTAACATAAGATCTTATCCAGTCCAATTTATTCATTGGATAAATATATTTCTGAAAAGCTATCTTAACCCATAAACCCGAACCATGAATGATATCCCAAACCTTTTTTGCTGCAAGAGCCTTGGCAAATAAAGCAGGGACCTTAAGTCCCCAACCACCCAAAGATTTAGGCAAAGCAAGAGACTTCCAAGATATCTAGGGAAAACCAGAGGAATTCTGTTTACCAGCCCATAGAAAGTTAAAGCAAAGCTTTCTGATTTTGTCTATGACACCCATAGGAACCCAAAAATGCATCCAATATACTGGGATAGCCTCTAGAACAGCTTTAATCAGTATCAACTTTCCTCCTTTAGACAACCAACGGAAGCTCCAATTCTAAATCCTTTGTTCAACTTTAATAATCAACCAATCCCAATCCCTAATAAGATATCTGCAAGGTTTAAGTTTAAACCCAAGGTACTTCATGCCAGAATCAATTCTAGCAACAGGAAAACTGAAGATGTTCTGTAATGTAATAACTTCAGAATCTTCCAAGCAGGAGAAATATAATGACGATTTGTTATTGTTAATTTGCATTCCAGATGCCTTACAGAAATGCATTAAAATCTCATAGAGAGTAGAGAGAGATTGTTCAGAACCATCATTAACCATGACAATGCCATCTACAAAGAGAACATGAGTTAATACAATTTCATTACCAAATGATAAACCATGATAAGTCTCATTGAGAGCAGCATGAAGAATAGCCCGCCCAAGTCCTTCAACCACAATAAGAAACAGAAGTGGTGCCAATGGACACCCCTGTCTAAGTCCCCTACCAGATTTGAAAAAATTAGTGGCCACACCATTAATGAGCAAAGAGAAAGAGACAAATGAAAGACTGCTCATAATCCATGCAATAAAATTCCCAGTGAAACCCATTTTTGCAAGAATAACCCGAAGATAAACCCAGCTAACTCGATCATATGCTTTAGATAGATCGATCTTAATCATGACAACTTTTAAGGCTTTAACATGCATAGAATGCATACCCTCTTGAATGACACCTACCGCATCATGAATCTGTCTACCTGGTAAGAATCCAAACTGTTCACCAGAAATATATCTACTCAAAACCTTTCTGATTCTGATCGAGATAATCTTACCAATAATTTTGTATACAAAATTGCACAAAGATATAGGCCTAAAGTCCTCAAAATATGAAGGGCTATCAACCTTAGGAATAAGAGTAAGAAAAGTAGAGTTAAAAACAACTGGTATTTTGCCACTTAACTTGGACAATTCAATGACTCTTAAGAGATCTTCACCCAAAACATCAAACAGGCATCTATACACCTCCACAGGAATACCATCTGGTCCAGGACTCTTATCATTCTTGCTAATGGACAAGATGTGCTTAATATCTTTAAGGGTAATAGCCTGCATAAGTTCAGCATTTTCATCCTCAGTAACAGAAGATGGGAAATGACCAGCACTCTGAACAATTTCTGGAAGATGGATATCAACTTCTTCTTTAAAAAGGCTTTCAAAGTGCTGGATCCCAGCCTCAACTATAGCCTCAGATCCTTCCACAAGATTTCTAGAATCATCAAAAAGTTTCCAAATCGAATTGCGACATTTCCTATGAGCAGCGAATTTGTGAAAAAAAGGAGTATTATCATCACCACAGAGCAACCATAAAGCCCTACTTTTCTGGCGAGCCTCCTTTTCCCGAAAAAGAAGAATAGCATTCTTGCGAGATTCAATCTCAATCAATAAATCTTTATCAACCACTGATAAAAAACCAGAAAGATGACTATCATGAAATCTTTTTAACTCAAATTCAATATCAACCAAATCTTTTATATTCTGAGCTTTTTTATTCAGAGACCACTTAATAGAAATTGCTTTAATTCGTTTAAGATTCACATTGAATTGTGCCTCAGGGGATAAAGCAGACCGATCATCAAAGAGTACCCAAGAATATTTTAAGGCTTCAACCAAATCAAGATGATCCAACCATCCTGCATTAAACTTGAAAGGACTATGGGCCTTAGGACTCTGAGAAGATATTTGCAAAAAAACAGGTTGATGATTTGATACATCTCCACACCCAATCCATTGTTTAAGAAGGAAATCACAATCTAGGAAATCAGCCGAGACTAAAAGAAAATCCAATCTTTTACAAATACCCTCAGCACCAACGCGACGATTACTCCAGGTGGGGATAGCTACCAAAGGATTGATGTCAACAAACCCCAAGCTCTCCAACAGATTATGGAAAAAATTAGTTAAAGGATCAACTTGAGCATGAATCCCCCTAATTTCAGAGAGACCCAAGGAGAACTTAAGATCTCCTCCAAAAACTAAATAAGGAGATATAAGGCATTCCGACTTGATCAAATTATTCCAGAAAGTTTCCCTGTCCAGATAGGGTGGATAAAGATTAACAAAGGTTATTTCCTTTTGTAAATCAAAAGAAAATAAAACAGCACACAGCCCTGATTTTATGGCCCAGGCATTAAGGAAAAGAAAATTACAAGATTTCCATCCTAGTATAAGTCCACTTGATCTGCCCAATGCATCCGCCGAAATGAACTTCCATCCATGAATCATAAGTTCTAGATCTTGAACCAACATACACCCCTCAATCATTGTTTCTTGAATGAAGATAACGTCAAGAGAATGTAGATCTATAAGTCTCTTAACAGCTAGTTTCTTGGGAAGACTAGCCAACCCCCTAACATTTAATGACATAAGGATCATGAAGGAATGTTATTAAGGGCAAAAGCTCTAAGCGCCCCAACATCTCTAAATTCAGAATGTGATACAATGTCCTCCCCAATCAAACCGGCATCTACTTCAAGATACCCAGGTTTATCCTTGACAGATCAAGAAATCTCCTGAACAGATTTTGTACACGAGTGAAGAAAATACCCCTTGCTAACAATAGCCTTACATGGAGATACAAACCCGAGATCTTTCAAGGATAAAATCGGAACAGAAGTAGGTAAAGCCTCAGAAGAAAGATTCAGAAATGGAATGTTAGCATCCATAGAATTAGAAATACTTATCTGTTTAAGATTGGCTAATGGTTCAAAACCAAGAGAAATAGGATGAGTATCCAGATTCTCATCCACAGACTTTCCAATCTTAGCAGTAGACAAAATCCCATCTGATTTGACTCTCCAAGTATCCAATTTTTCATCCACAGACATCCCTGCCTTATCATCCACAGAATTAGAAATACTTATCTGTTTAAAATTGTCCAATGGAGCAAAACCAAGAGAAATAGGATGAATATCCAGATTCTCATCCACAGACTTTCCAATCTTAGCAGTAGACTGAGTCCCATCTGAATTGACTCTCCAATTATCCAAATTTTTATCCATAGACATCCCTGCCTTTGCAGTAGGCTAAATCCCATCTTTTTTAACTCTCCAAGTTTTAGAAGAAGAATGTTTTTTAAAAGATAGATAGCAGTCATTTGCCAAATGTCCAAACCCATGACATCTGAAACATCTGAAGGGAAGTCCCGAATAATCCAAAGGCTGAGAGAAATCTCTGTTACCCTTTTTAATGACCAGTTCAGCAGGTAAGCCCAAACGAGAGTCTAACAGGACAAGTACCCGACCTATGCAGCAAACCCCAGACTGTAAATAAGAAAAATCAGTTTCCAAATGGGATCCCAACGTATTCCCAACATGCCTGAAGAAATCCGCAAACCAGAATTCAAAAGGTAAATTTGGGAGTTTGACCCAAATAGGAACTTGGTCATACCTTTCTTTTCGCGGGTCAAATAAAGGAGACCACCTCTTGATAAGAAGGCCTGCATTATCCCATTTCCAGACACCAGCTAGGATCCTATCAGTATCAACTGCTGACGAAAATTTAAAAGCTATCCATCCCCTAGGAAGCATATAAATCTCAGGACAAGTACTGATAATATCATTCCAAGCCCTTACAGCCCACCCATGTAGGGATTTAGAAGTATAATTACGCCTTCCAAACCTCCCAACCAAAGTCAAAGCATTGGTGAGAATAATGTCATTTAAAAGCACATCTTCCCCCAAAGTCATTAAAACAGGTTTTAACTTCTTGATAGGTTTAGGCAGCCTCTTCTTAGCCTTAGATGAACCAATGCTACCAAAGTGAGGCGCAGACACAAGTTCATTATCAGGGATAGGCTTGTGAATTTCATACTTCGAATCAAATCGCAGCACTGCATTCATGCCATTGTTAAGCGGTAGACGTGGCTTATCAGTCTGATATCCAGAAAAAAGATCACATGCATCCTTATCACCATTAGTCAAACCCATTGAGTCCAAGGGGAGACCCAGGCTTAGAGAAGGAGGCACAACCCCATCCAAACTACTAGCCCCAAACAACCGAGGAGCACGCAAGGCTTGCCCAAGACTCTCCAAACAATTGGAGACATGAAAATAAATTTTCGGACATTCCTCGAGCCGAGGATTCAAAACTGGAAGATCCCTATCTCCCAAAAAATTCCCAAGAGAATAAACCACAGAGCATTTATCCTCACCAAATCCCAACCGAGAAACAGATAGTTGTCCCATAGGGGCTGATACTGCCAGGCAAGGATGGAAAGGCTTTAAACAAGATCGATCAGTTCGCCCACCCAGTCCATGGAGGAGGTTACCTTATCCAATGAGTCATCCAGATCAAGGGTAGACCCCAAATCTCCCATCTTAAAATTCAAAGGCAAGTAGGTCGCAGTGATCCGATTCTCCTCTCCAAAATCCTGTTTAATAACTTTCAATTGCCTTGGCGGAGTTTGAGCCAAGGATTTCGTCGCCCGAAGCGACATAACAAAAAGAATCAAGTGACCCCCCAGCCAAGAAACAATGCAAAAAAATCATCACCCAAGGACAGGATACCGTTACATAGGACATAGTGCAAAAGTGTTCACAGCATACCAACAGAAGCGCCCTCTTCTCAGCAACAAAAATCAAGCCTCATCATCAAAGCCATGCAATAACGACACAACCTAAAACATGGCAAAGAGACAGCTCTAAAAATATAAAGCGTCGGCTGAAAAAAATGCAGCAAAAATACCACCTGTCAGATCGAACACAGACATTCAAAACTTAATGTTCACCAGTGTCAAGGAAACCGGATGAACAAAATGCATCCAAGATATTCTGACCTTCACCTTCGCCAGTACCCTAATCACACAAGTTGGATCCACCGTCCAGAAACTAAAATACCAGATCAAAAAGGCTAAAGTACCCACCCAGCCATAGACCCCTGAAAAGTGCTTCAAACAGAGCAAAACAAGCCTTCACCAATCGACGACAGAAACTTAACATTTTCAAATCGGAGCAGAGGCAGAAATTCTGAAATCCCTAAAAAATCGAGGAGGGCCAGCTAAACGGCCATGAACAGACCAGATGGTAAAAAAAAACGGCCAAGATGCTCCACGCACCTATACCAATACCAAAGTCACACAGCTTGTACCAAATGGCAACCTTATAACTACTATAAGAACCTGAATGAAAGATAGACCCCTGTAAGATTCTGAATGATAGTTTTAAGCTTAGAGACAGAAGGTTTAATAAACCCAACCTCATAGATCCATGTAAGAACATCACAAAGAGAAAACCATGCCATCGCCACAGATATACAAGCAATAACCCAATAACCGAACATACTCCATAAATCTCATACAATAATTCAGTATCACGCAGGTGCACTACACATCAAGCACTACTGTGAGGGCATTCCACAACAAGCATTACTGTTATGCAAAAAACCAAGTCCATCGGCCAAGAAAACTCCAGAATATGCCAAACTCGAAAAAAATTGTACGAGCTTTTAACCCCCACTCCTAATAGCTAGAAAACTTATCATCACAACTCGCTAGAAGAAGAAAACAAAAGCATAGTATACTGAGGAAAATCCGAGCATACCTGTATAAACGCTAGAAGACCACAAAGCAGGTTCAGACAAACCTACCGAATGCCGAAATCCACCACCTCAAGTAAGGACCAAAATCTCCAAAGAAAATCGCAGAGAAACCACAAAGTAGGTTCATACAGCCTGCGAGAGCCGAAACGGCCTTCAAGAAATACCAACGCCTTAAGCTGTTCGTCTACCTCCAAACGAAGCAGGAAAAGTCTAAGGAGGGCCGACAAAATGGCCAAGAACAGACCAGATGGTCAAAAAACGGCCAAGATGCTCCACGCACCTGTAGAAACGCATGGAAACCATAGTGGAGTTTCAACCAAACCCACCGATAGTCGAGGTCCTCCACCTCTAGTAAGGACCAATGTCGCTAGGGGAAAACGCAGTGTAAGCACAAAGTAGGTTCATACAGTCTGCGCGAGCCGTGACGGCCTTCAGGAAATACCTGTGCCTCAAGCAATTCGCCTACCACCAAACGAAGCAGGAAATCTCCAACCAGAACGGGAACAACGATTGCCGAGAACCACTAAAAAATCCTACGCCTTGATAAAGTAAAGACTCTATCGCCAGAACCTAACCAACAAGCGAATAGGGATAGGGCTAGAGAAACCGACGACAAAACCCAAAACCATTGATGAGTTGAAAGCTAGCAACAGTGGACATGAAATCGCCTGCAGAAGGGTTCACAAAATCCAGAACAAACAGCGCTCTCGTCGCAGCAAAAATAAACCATAACATAAACACGCTCACCACATAAACCATGCAATACAGCGAAAAAACGTGGCAAGAAGACAGCTCCAATGATATAAAGCGCCAACAGAATAATAAAGAGCAACAATAAACCAACAAATAAAAAAAAAAGAAAAAATGTTTGCAATCAATCTTTCAAAATATGCCTTTTTGTTGGACGAAGGTTCCTTCGTGTTGTATGAATTATATTATTGCACATAATGTGAAGCGATGGAGTTTCATTTCTAATTTATGTTTTAACAATGCAATTTTGTTGTTGTTGTGGCTATGTTCTTTTGTAAACATTAGTGATCACGTGGTGATAGTCTCTTCTCACGTGGGTGATAGTTGAAGTTCGATTTTGTATGTTTCTTTGTAATGGTCAATGAGTGTAATTCCGCAAGGTTTTGAATAGAATCATATAGAGACTGATTCTCATTAGGTTGATGATCCTTGAGGCAAGTCCATGTATATTCTTTTTATTTATTTAAATAAAGACATTTTTTTCTCTTTGGAAAAATAGAAAAAATAATTGGTTTCTATTGTGTTATTAGCAAAAATAAATAAAAATAAAAATGAGAGTAATTAAATTTTTAAGATGGTAATAAATTGTCGTCGTAATAAGGAAATGTTAATATATAAAATTATCAGTAACTTTGATGCATATCAATTGGATTATGATAAAATAATTACTAGATTATGATTAAAATAAAATAAAATAAAAATAATAATAATGTGAAGAAATATCAAATTATGAAGTTAAAAAAAAAAAAAGGTCTTTGTTTTCAAATATAATATAAAATCATGACTTTTAGATATATTTTTTTAATAATGTTTTTAACATAAAAGAAACCTGTTTATAATGTTTTATTTACACCATAGGAACAAACATTGCACATGTTACATTTTTCATGAAACCATAATATATTGAGATTTTTTGTATTAATTTTTTAATTTAATATTTTTAAAGGAAATGAATATCATATCTTCTTCATATTTGAACATGAAATTTCAATGACTAATTTTTTTTTAAGCATGAATCTTATTAATTTGTATACACTAAAGGTTTATAGGTAATATTCCATCAAGGTTGGGAAGAAAAAAAAGCGACTAAGGGCCCCTCAAGTAAGGAAAGCATGTGGAAAGGGTTAGTTATGATTTTTTTTAATATGATATATGATGTTTTTATAACATGAAAAATTTGGTTTTTTTAATCAAGTATAAATACAATTAAATATGGAAAGATATATAGATTATATATTTATATATATATAAAATGTAAAAAAAATATGGATAAACCATTCAATATTTACATGTAGCAAAAGCAATTTAAAATGTAATTTTTAAAACATTTAAATTGAAAAATGTATTTATAAATTTAATCATTAAAAAAAACAATACCAAAAATAAATCATAAAACAATAAAACCAATTTGTAATAATATATTTCAAAAAAATATTACCCTACCTAAATTACTAAACTCTATATTTATATTATAAAATAAATTTAATATTAAAATAATCTAATATTTATAACTTGTAATCTAATACTATATATAAAGTTCAAAGTGTTAAACTTTTAAAATATAAACTTAATATACAGTGCGGAAAAAAAAAAAAAAAATATTAAAGTCTAATTTGACAATTTTTAAGCTTCTTTCGAATTTGTGTACATAAAAGTTCAATAAGGCAGAGCACCACGTAAAAATCAAACATTTCCACGCCGTTGAAACCCTAATTTTAATGAGTCTATAACTATGTAGTAGATGCATTAAGTAAAAAACAATAATTAATGATGCTTAACAAAATTAATTTATATATATTTTCAATAATTAATATGATTTAAAAAAAATCAATAATTAATATGATTTAATTTTTGTAATAAATTATTTAAATTTTTTTTAATAATTAATACGTTTTAATTTTTAAGTCGAAGGCTTTCTTTCTCTGAGGTTAGGTTTGTAGTTCCCAACCCGTCGTCCCTCTGTCAAATAAAATCTCGGCATGCGTCTTTGTAATCATCCTTTTAGGAATGACCTATAAACCCGACCATTTGCACCTGGGCCCACAGGCTGCTGTCTAGTCGATATGCTCACTCTGTTAACCCCTCTCACGGATGTCTCCATCCCCGGCAGGCTAGCTCATCGACGAAAATCGGTACGGGACATTTTTTGATTTTCTGACTCCGATTTTTTGAATTTCTGATTTTCTGACTACGTCCATCTACCACCCGACTCCCTCCCTCCTCGCTCCTCTGCGTGCACTCCAGCCCACGGCTTTGCTCTGCTTCTCGGTCTGGTCTTGTTAAATGTTCTTATTTCTCAACAGCTCACATGGATTTCAGTCATTTGCAGAACTCCTTGTAATGTCCACAGTAAATTTTCAAGGCTGCTTTTGCCCGATTTTGGTACCTGAATTGATTCGAGTATGTTCGTCAGTATCCTGATTGGTACTTGCTCCCGTTCAAGGGGTCGCGCAGCACGAATTCTTATGCTTAGAAACTTTGCAGCACGAATTCTATGATAGGTTCCTTAGTCATATCTCTTACTTTGTGGTATTTGTAGCAACAGGAACTAGCCATGCTAATGTTTTCTCCACACAAGTTCAACACTCTACAATTTTTTTTTTACAAATGAATGGCTCTCGATGAAAAGGCTTAGAAATTGCCAATTGAAAATTCTATGAGCTGTCAATCTGCTTGTGCTCGAAGTTGTGTGAATACAAGGTTTTTCATTATTCAGAGTCTTTTACAGCAAAGTCTGAGCTTATGGACAAAATTAGATATGTCTCAAAACTTGGGGTAGAGCAGTTCTGCATTTTCTGGGACGTGGTTATGAATTACATTGTAATAGCGAGTCTCTTTTCACATCGATTTTCTCACACTGCTAAGTTTGAGAAATGTTTGCTTGGCAGTCAGAATGAACTTGCATTAATTCAGCACTATTGCAGAAAATATAAAAATATATTGGTTATAAAAGGATTGTGTTATAATTGAAGTATTATTGTATATTCATTTTCATATTTTTCAAGGATGATTGATAGATACAACATTTTACTATTTTAATGGCATATATTTTGGTCAAATCTAAAGATGTGGAGTCTCTACCTATCAAAGGAATGGCAACTTCGTTTTCTCTCTCTTAGAACCTACTCAGACTAAGTGATTAGCTTCAGATAGAAAAAATAATCTGTTTTAATTGTTTTGCAATTTGATCATGTATTCTAGGACTTCTATTATTAATATTATATTTAAAAGTGTTTCCTTTAAACTACAGGAGCATTAAAATATGTCAAGCACTACAAGCCACTTGTGAAAAGTTTTCACAGGCAGTACAAGCTATTGCAGTAGACTATCTAGAAAATATATAAAATAAAGATTGTGAATTATCTTTTCTCAGAACCCATTAATCAGTTTTACCATTCAAAATTTCAAAGACAAATTTGTTTATTTTTTTCATAAAGATCAATTTATTTCATTCCTTTCATTATTCCCTTGATTAATATATTGAGGTTTCTGGTCATGCTATCAGCATTTTTAAACATTTGTTTAAATTCCCAGATTCATCTTCTAGGTAAGTTCAGAATTGTTTGTGATTATGGGTTCCCTATTGCAGAGATCAATTGTATTGGGCTTCCATTTTTTTGTTGTGTTTCCATACTTCCATACAAGGATGATAGTCACGCACAAGATTTTCATAAAGGGTTCTGATTAAGAACCAAAACAGAAGCTAAAGAAGTGACAAAGGAGCTTTGTGAGGGAGGATTGGAAGGCAGCACAAGATTCTACCAAGTGTTCAATGCCACTCAGAACACTCAACATAGCAGTGATACTATTTAAGGAAACAAATTATGGGTCTGTGAAGGAAACGACGTATTGTTTTGGCCACCAATAATTTTAACACACCTGTTCCAATCTATCCGATGGTCACTGGATGGAGGAATGGAGCAATACCCCAATAACTAAACAATCAATCCTTGATAGATCTTTTCCCCTTTTCATAGCAGACTTGGGATCGACCTTTGGGAACGTTTCTCCATTTCCACAAGGTTTTTGCATTGGCTCCACACCACCATTTCACACGAAGTCACAAGGAGCACACAGAAAGCCAAAGGAAAACCAACTGATTCAGTTTTGATAGCTAGAGGAACAGAGCTGACCAGGCGCCAAGGATGAACGGAGGATTCGATTCAAAGAAGGGGCTTTTGACCTCTCTATAAAGAACAGTTGTTAAGAGTGTTTTTGGGCAGAGTGGGGAAATGAAAGCAGTCTTCAGCTATAGTAAATGGAGCTTTGAAGGAGGAGGAGGCCTACAGGCCCTCTGTGTGAAATGGCAGAGAGAAATTGATATAATTATATATGTGGGAATAAATTGTTATATAACTTAATGGTGGTTCACTGTTGTTTTTATTAATACAAGAATTGAATTCTGCTGTTTTGGTTAATTTGTTGTACCTACACGAATTCTCTATTTGTGGAGTTTTGTAAAATGCTTCTTTCAAATTCATATTGGGCATTTCTCTTTGGTTCTGTGATTAGCTGTTGAATTATCCTCTTTGGTTCAACTATGCACTTTGAATCCTGGAACCTCCGTTCCATCAAAATTGCTCATGTATTTTTAATTAACATTTCGTATAATATATATAATCAAGCAGAGCAATCATATTTTTGGTTTGGCAGAAAGTTTTTAACTGGAACATAAACACAAAACAAAAGCATGGGAAATAGATGCAGTTGCAATAACTCAGCAGAGTAAACCATGCACATACCAAAATGGAGGTTTAATTTGAAGGAGATGTTTTATTTTGCATGGAAAATCATGACCAAAAATATGAACAGGATCTAAGGACACTGAAGAGTTGATTTAAATATATAACCTTAGAAAGTATTAGGAACAACACAACCAAATAAGACAGATTATGCAAAATGCAAACCTTGAATATCGTTCAATAGGAAAATGAACTGAGAAAACAAGACTGGAAAAGAAATGAGTTACTGGGTGCCTCCTTTAATCCTAGCTGAGAATGAAAGACAAGTTATTATAAACCAATTACAACAAGAATACACTCTCTAACATTTTTGTAAGCTGAAGAGCCAATCTGTGGCAAGTACTCGCAATTGTAGATGTACCTGCCTTCTTAGATGATGCATCAAACACTTTGTCATTTGTTGGAACTGATGAAGTAGAAGAATCATTATCCATAGTCAAGTTTTCTCTATATGGAAGGAAGATATTTTGAGCTGAATCTGGCTAACAATACAACCTTGTCTCAACAATTGCAGAATTTTGATTTGGAATAGTTAAATACAATTCATCATAACTCATCATAGCTTAGTGTTCTAGCAAGGATTTGGGGCATATACACATTTGAAGCTCAGAAGATCTGCAACCTTGAAAATTTACCACGGACATTATAAAGAGTTCTGCAAATGACTGAAATCCATGTGAGCTGATCAGAAATAAGAACGTTTAACGACACCAGACCGAGAAGCACAGCAAAGCCGTGGGCTGGAGTGCACGCATAGAAGCAAGGAGGGAGGGAGCCCGTCGGTAGATGGACTTAGTCAATCGCAGTAACTCCTTGACCTGACAAGACGACGGAATCAGAAAATAAAAAAATCTTCGATACCGATTTCCGTCGAGGAGCTAGCTGGCCATGGACGGAGACATTCGTTCACGGTGATGGGATTAACGGAGTGAGCCTATCGACTGGACGTTAGGCGGTGGGCCTTGGTGCAAATGGTCGGGTCGATAGCTCACTCCGTCCTGGTATTTAAGAGAAGGTTTATAAAACACTATTAGTTCTGGTATTTAAGAGAAGGTTTATTAAACACTATTAGTTCTTCATTTGAAATTTGACACGTTCCACCCATTTAAAAAATTGCCAGTGTCTGGCGTTCCCGTCTGTCCGTCTGTATGTGGTTGGGCTGTGTCCCCTGAATTTGCACTTTCTCCAACAGACTGGAACTTAGACTGCAAAAACTCAAGAACTCCAGGTTGGCATGCCATGGGACTTTGCAATGGGCACAGAACATCCTATTGCGCAACGGGCATTCGACCATCTCAATTGGCAGTGTCTGGCGTTCCCGTCTGTCCGTTCGTATGTGGTTGGGCTGTGTCCCTGAATTTGCACTTTCTCCAACAGACTGGAACTTAGACTGCAAAAACTCAAGAACTGCAGGTTGGCATGCCATGGGACTTTGCAATGGGCACAGAACATCCTATTGCGCAACGGGCATTCGACCATCTTAACGCCTCCCACATCCAACATTTTCCTTTACAAGAAGTCCAGCGCAGTCGGGAAAAGGGCAGTATGTCACGGCCCCGTCAGTTGCGGTGGTGCGGTTCCTCGCCACTTGGGTGAAAAGCATGTTTGACTAAACGGAGGTGGGCACTTGACCAAGAAAACGGCTAAGTGTGGGACTTCGCGGTTGTCAAGTGCACATTCGGCAACTAGGTGTGTTGTTGGGTGGGGGCGTCGGTCAAACGGCGCCCACATTTGAAAAGTGCACTAAAACGGCTAAGTGCGCTAAGTGGACACGGGGTGACATGAAGAAACGGCAAAAGTCTATTTAAACGGCAAAGGCATTTGTCAAACGGTAGGCAAGAGTTGCTGTGGAAGCGCTCCCTTAGGGGAGGCGCTCTGTGGCCAAAAAGAGCGTTTCCGTCGGAGCGAAAGTTGGGAGCAGGAGCGCTCGCCAAAGCGTCCGTTCGGAGCGCCCGCAGAGCGCTCAAAAGGAGCGCGCGTTTTTTAGCGCTCAACCGGAGCGCCCGCAGAGTGCTCAGCAGGAGCGCCCGTTCGGAGCGTCCGTTTGAAGCGCCCGTTTGGAGCGTCCGTATGGAGCGTCCGTTCGGAGCGCGCGTCAGGAGCGCTCAACAGGAGCGCCCGTCTGGAGCGCTCAAGCAGGAGCGTCCGTTGGGAGCGCTCAGACAGGAGCGCCCTTCTGGAGCACTAAGGAGCGCCCAGGAGCGTCCGAGAGCGCTCAACCAAGGAGCGCCCGTTTAGCGCCCGGCAAAGGAGCGTCCAACAACAGTTCAACGCTAGACAGGAGCGCCCAGTTTGGCGCCCGGCAAGAAGAACGCTCGTTTAGAGCCCGACAAAGGAGCGTCCGGCAAGTTTTGGTTTTCAGCGCTAAATGGGAGTGTTCGGCAAGAAGTGCGTTCGGCGGTTCGGCGCTTGGCAAGGAGGAGCGCTCAGCTTCAGCGCCCCCGTTCGTCGCTAAAGGAGGTTTTCAGGAGGCACGTTTTCAGAGTGCTTTCTCATTTGGCGGTTTATGGCAAACGGACTTGGAAGCTTGCGTTGACAGCTGAGCAAGGTGTTTGTGCAGACGTCAAGGATTCTGAGGGCGGTTGGGTGAACTGTTCTCAGCAGCACAGGTAGTGCGTTTTCGGCAAGAGCTGACAGAAGGCACTTGGGGTGCGTTTTCAGAAGTATTGACGGAAGGCCCAGTTGAGATGATAGAGTGCCCATGAAGGGTGCGTTTCGGTCAGGGACCAACAGAGCACTTAGCTAGGTGCGTTTCGGGAAGTGCTGATGGAGAGCTCAGCAAGCTGTGTTTTTGCAGGTGTTGACGAGACGTGCAGCAAGGTGTGTTGCAGCATGTTTTGACAGGCGATCAGACTTGCGTCCGGGGGTGTGTTCGGGGAACCACTCCAAATCAGTGTGCCTAGGTAGCACGTTGCAGTTGTGCATCCAGTGAGGGGTGTTCAGCACAGACTTATGACAGTCTTCTGGGTGTTCAGGAAATCAGCCTAAGTCAGATTGGTGCTAGGCACATCGAGGATACTTGAGAAGATCCGCAAAGTGGTGGCAGCCTTAGCGGAATCGTTCTGGGAGTGGCAGTGGCAGCAGAGACCTTGATGACAGGTGTGTTCCGCATCTCAGCAGCCGTAGTGCAGCGATGAGGTTGACTTCGGCAGGTCAAGTGGTTTAGCTTGGCATGGTGGCTCGGCAGAGGAGTTCTACAGAGTGTTGGACGACGAGGCGAGCTACAGAAGGTTGCATTAGACAGACTGTATGCAGCTTGTGGATGAGGCTTGTGCAGACATGACGGTGTGCAGCTTGATGTTGGATTCAGTTGTATCATGTGAGCGTTGCCGGTTTTGGCTAGCTCCCGAATGAGTTGCCGGTTTGTGGCATCCTCCGTTATGTAACGAGTCTTATCTTTATTATTGTTATACATGGTTATTAGGCTACGTCGAGTTCAGGACGGGCCGCCCACACACACATTTGTCTCTTTGTTGTACTTGGCTTTATTTGTACTGTAGGATGTGCATTGTTATGAAAGTAGCTAAGTAAGGAGATGAATGTTTATGAGTAGTATGTTCCGCAGGTTTTTGGTTTAGGCGTAGTCTGCAAGCTAGGCGCTTGGGCGGGAAATCCCTCAAGCAGCCTTCCTAGCAGTGTCGCACACCACAACGGACCCAACGAAAAGGTGTTGCGTTTGTGGCCGTGACAGGTGGTATCAGAGCAGATTTGGGGCAGTGTTTTCTCTTCACCACTGCTTGGAAAGCAGGTGGTATCAGAGCAGCGATCATGGAGATGGGCTCTTCACCACTGCTTGGAAAGCAGGTGGTATCAGAGGTGTGACAGTTGGTGACAGTTGGAGTTGTGCTCTGCGTTTCGCCACTGATAGGTTGTATCAAGAGCAGCGATCATGGTGATGGGCTCTTCACCGTTGATTGATGGCATCGGGGCAGATTCTAGAGTAGAGTTTGGCTCTTCACCACTGCGTGAGAAGCAGGTGGTTTGATGGTTGATCAGTGCAGAAGACTTGGATGGAGTCCTTGGTTTTCAGCAGCAGTGAAGTTTGTCACTTGGAAAAAGGTGGCTTTGCAGATTTGCAATTGGACGAAGAGATGGGGGTCTCGGAGTCTTTTTACAGTTGACTTGGCTCTTCACCGTTTCTTGAGGACAGATGGTCTTGAGATGGTTTTGCGGTGGAGGTGCTCTCATTGCGGCAAGGTGATGGCACAGGGTGCTATACATGCTGCGTTTTTGCTGGCACATTGGTGGGTGTGCTATGTGTGCGACGACTTGGTTGCAGTCTATGAGCGATCGTGTTGGGGTGCGCTCAGTATTGTGCCCAAGCAGTGTGCTCAGAGGTGTCCCAGACCATGTACTCAGCAGGCACAAGGTGGTGCGCTCAGAAGTGCAGTCAACAGAGGACAACCCAGGCAGTGCGCTCAGTGGTGCGTGCAGCAGTGTGCTTAGCAGGATGCTTAGCAATTGCGCCACGTTGGTGCGTTCAGATATATGTTTCAGCAGGGTGTGCATGGCGGTGCACTCAGCAGGCTAAGTGTTTCTTGGCCAAGTTCAGCGGAGGTTGCAGAGAGGGCTGAAGAGTAGAGGTGTTGCAGACTGAGCTTGCGGTTCATCTCATGAGAGACAGATTGGTAGGGAGTCATGACCTGGCCAGCTCTTTTGTGGGGGTTAACATGGACAGGCTTGACGAGGTGGCAGCGCTGAAACGATTCGCTTGATGTGACAGCTTGGACAGAGTTGCAGCAGGTTGTGGTGGCTGCGACAGCATCATGAACTATGTTCGTTCTTGATGTCATTGCTGAGGACGGCAATAGTTTAAGTGGGGGAGGATGTCACGGCCCCGTCAGTTGCAGTGGTGCGGTTCCTCGCCACTTGGGTGAAAAGCACGTTTGACTAAACGGAGGTGGGCACTTGATCAAAAAAACGGCTAAGTGTAGGACTTCGCGGTTGTCAAGTGCACATTCGGCAACTAGGTGTGTTGTTGGGTGGGGGCGTCGGTCAAACGGCGCCCACATTTGAAAAGTGCACTAAAACGGCTAAGTGCGCTAAGTGGACACGGGGTGACACGAAGAAACGTCAAAAGTCTATTTAAACGGCAAAGGCATTTGTCAAACGGTAGGCAAGAGTCACTGTGGAAGCGCTCCCTTAGGGGAGGCGCTCTGCGGCCAAAAAGAGCGTTTTCGTCGGAGCGCGCGTTGGGAGCAGGAGCGCTCGCCAAAGCGTCCGTTCGGAGCGCCAGCAGAGCGCTCAACAGGAGCGCGCGTTTTTTAGCGCTCAACCGGAGCGCCCGCAGAGCGCTCAGCAGGAGCGCCCGTTCGAAGCGTCCGTTTGAAGCGCCCGTTCGGAGCGTCCGTTCGGAGCGTCCGTTCGGAGCGCGCGTCTGGAGCGCTCAACAGGAGCGCCCGTCTGGAGCGCTCAGGAGCGCCCGTCTGGAGCGCTCAAGCAGGAGCGTCCGTTGGGAGCGCTCAGACAGGAGCGCCCTTCTGGAGCGCTAAGGAGCGCCCAGGAGCGTCCGAGAGCGCTCAACCAAGGAGCGCCCGTTTAGCGCCCGGCAAAGGAGCGTCCGGCAATAGTTCAGCGCTAGACAGGAGCGCCCAGTTTGGCGCCCGGCAAGAAGAACGCCCGTTTAGCGCCCGGCAAAGGAGCGTCCGGCAAGTTTTGGTTTTCAGCGCTTAACGGGAGTGTTCGGCAAGAAGTGCATTCGGCGGTTCGGCGCTTGGCAAGGAGGAGCGCTCAGCATTAGCGCTCAGCTTAAGCGCCCCCATTCATCGCTAAAGGAGGTTTTCAGGAGGCACGTTATCAGAGTGCTTTCTCATTTGGCGGTTTATGGCAAACGGACTTGGAAGCTTGCGTTGACAGCTGAGCAAGGTGTTTGTGCAGACGTCAAGGATTCTGAGGGCGATTGGGTGAACTGTTCTCAGCAGCACAGGTAGTGCGTTTTCGGCAAGAGCTGACAGAAGGCACTTGGGGTGCGTTTTCAGAAGTATTGACGGAAGGCCCAGTTGAGATGACAGAGTGCCCATGAAGGGTGCATTTCGGTCAGGGACCAACAGAGCACTCAGCTAGGTGCGTTTCGGGAAGTGCTGATGGAGAGCTCAGCAAGTTGCGTTTTTGCAGGTGTTGACGAGACGTGCAGCAAGGTGTGTTGCAGCATGTTTTGACGGGCGATCAGACTTGCGTCCGGGGGTGTGTTCGGGGAACCACTCCAAATCAGTGTGCCTAGGTAGCACGTTGCAGTTGTGCATCCAGTGAGGGGTGTTCAGCACAGACTTATGACAGTCTTCTGGGTGTTCAGGAAATCAGCCTAAGTCAGATTGGTGCTAGCCGCATCGAGGATACTTGAGAAGACCCGCAAAGTGGTGGCAGCCTTAGCGGAATCGTTCTGGGAGTGGCAGTGGCAGCAGAGACCTTGATGACAGGGGTGTTCCGCATCTCAACAGCCGTAGTGCAGCGATGAGGTTGACTTCAGCAGGTCAAGTGGTTTAGCTTGGCATGGTGGCTCGGCAGAGGAGTTCTACAAAGTGTTGGACGACGAGGCGAGCTACAGCAGGTTGCATTAGACGGACTGTATGCAGCTTGTGGATGAGGCTTGTGCAGACATGACGGTGTGCAGCTTGATGTTGGATTCAGTTATATCATGTGAGCGTTGCCGGTTTTGGCTAGCTCCCGGATGAGTTGCCGGTTTGTGGCATCCTTCGTTATGTAATGAGTCTTATCTTTATTATTGTTATACATGGGTATTAGGCTACGTCGAGTTCAGGACGGGCCGCCCACACACACATTTGTCTCTTTGTTGTACTTGGCTTTATTTGTACTGTAGGATGTGCATTGTTATGAAAGTAGCTAAGTAAGGAGATGAATGTTTATGAGTAGTATGTTCCGCAGGTTTTTGGTTTAGGCGTAGTCTGCAGGCTAGGCGCTTGGGCGGGCAATCCCTCAACGAAAAGGTGTCACGTTTGTGGCCGTGACACAGTATACTTTCAGTGCTTCGGGTATTTCTGCCTCTACCATCACAACCGACCATTGCTCAAATATCTCCACAGGCAGAAAATTCATGCATTCATCCAGTACCAATGCCTCCCAACAAGAATCGTGGGGGCTATATATCTGATGTTGTCTCGGTTGGAGCATCGAGTGGATATATTGCGTCATGCAGTATCGCAACATATCGATTGAATCCTCGGAGCAAATTCCATAGAGTTTCAAAACAAATCCCGCAAAGTTTCACAAGTACAGACCATAAAATTGTGTAACAATCCAACAAAGAAAGCCCATGAATCCAAGATGATCCCTTCTTGTTTTCTCTTCTGGCTAAAAACTACCGAAGATAGAAAAATGAAACCTGCATAAAATAATAGAAACGTATTGAATAACAACAGGAAGAGTCATGGCTTTGTAAGGTAAGTTAGATTAAGCTTTCCTGTTCATGTCCATTCTCGTCAAATTCATCAAATTATAATCTGTTGTCATACTCCTCCATTCTTCTACAAATGGAGGAAATGACGAAGGGGATGAACCAACGAAAGCTTAGGCTGAGGCTATGAGCTGAAGCAGTCCAAGACCATCAGATGGAGTTTAAGTTAGAACCCTAGAAAGCTCCAACACTTTAGAATGCTGAAATTATAGTTCAAATTGGTGGCTAGAGGCTTCCACGACAGTTGTTGTTTGAATTCGTCATTGGAATGAGCAAAATTCAACTTGACAAAAATCGTGTTCAATTTCCCAGAATTCTCCAGTGAATATTCTGGCCGAAGCGAAATGCTTGTTCTTACGGTTTAGGCTTCTTTCTTGATCTCATGAAACTCTTAATCCTGTAATCTCTTACATCATTTTTCCACTTTTCCAACTTTACCCACCAACAGCCCTTCATCTCTTACATCTGTTTTTTTTAAAACTGTTCTCACTGTTCTTGTGCCCGTTGTGAAGGGCATCCCACGCTTTCAACTAAATTCCCAATAATTATGGCATTGGATTTATCCAAAATTTTGACAATTGCCTACCCAAATCAGCTCGCTAATTGTAATTTTGACACGTTTACTTTTCAATGACAAACTTTGACTATCATTATATGTACATTAGCATTATCGATTTTCATGGATGAACAATTTAGAAAGCTTGTTGCTGAAAGCATATGTGCTGGCAAATTTGGAGAGAAAAGCAGGATAGAGTTTACATAATATTGTAGAGACTTCCGATATTGATTAAAAAAAACACTAAAAGTTTGGCATAAAAAGTGAGGAGACCATTTTAAACAATTTGTGTGCAATCATACCTCAATTTCAATATGCAAACAAGCAAGCAAATATGTAATGAATATTAAGGGACACTACAAGGTCTGCGCCTGTGTTTATAGGGGTGTTATCTCTTTTGCAACGACTATACACCCAGTCTAGCTCGGGCTCTTGCAACAACTTTTGTCAATATACACCCAGTCTTTCTGAGACGAGGAGAGAAAGCGTGTAGTTGTAAATTTTAAACAATGTGTTTTGGTTGGCGTTTATTAATAGTTGTTTCTGTCAATTTCCTTGGCTGTAACTGCGTGTTATCTTTATCCTTTCTGGTTTTGTCATAATGTTTGTATAAAGCTCATCACGTCTCTCTTCACATTATAATATATTTATTATCGCTCTTTCAACATTCGAGCGTTCCTTTGGTGATAATCCCAGTAGTTATGCTTTTCAAGATAATGTTTCTTAATTCCTTTTTGGATGAGTTTTTCTTCGCTTTCTAAGATCGCCTGCTTACTCCACGTTTTGATTCATCATGCACTTTACTTATATACATATACTTTTGATGTTTTAAGCACCTAGGTGTAATTAACGATAAATTTATGCCCCTTTGATGTTAATTAGGTCAAGAAGATATCGAGTGGGGTAGCTTGGAAAAGTTAAAGTTAACAAAAAATAAAAATGATATGTTGCAAATAGAATGGGAATAATCAAAAGGCCTAGATTATAAAAAAGGAAGATAAGTAATGGAAAGAGAAGGGGAAGTGATTCATTAAAATTATATGTTAAAGTTAAGTTTAAAGAAAAATGACTTTTGCTTTTTTAATTTAGAAACTGGTCATTTTCAAATTTTAATTTTATTATTTAGCTATAGAAAATTAAGGGTTTTTAATGTCAAAAGAAATTAAAACACTTGTTAAGAAGAAGGTATTATGGGATTTCTTTTATAGAATATGGGATTCATTGTGAAGAAAAAGAATAAAAATTAGAAGGAAGTTTTTATTAATTTTATGATCATGAGTATAAAGTAAAAGGAGGTGTTTAAGATCAGGATAAGTGAAAAAGGTAATGTAGAAAAGGTTAGAAAGAGATAAATACGATGGGAAAAGTATTAAGGTTAAGGGAAATCTTAACATTAAAGGAGGCTAGTATATTTTCCTTCCAAGAATGGATGGATTGCATAGGCATTTTTTTACAAGAATGTAATAGGGGGTATTTTTAACTCTTTAGTCATGGGTGTGAAGAAGAAGTTGTATATCCTTTGAAACTGATCTATTAGCATGGAATTTTATTCAGTAAAAATTTAATGCTTTTAAAGATCTTCTAGATGAAATGCAAGAAGTTGGTGTGAAGAAAGGAGATTTTAATGAATAACTTGTGGCTAAATTGTCAAAAGAGCCTCAACCAATATTAAAAAGGTGCACTGGAAGAGCACATTGAAGTCCAAGAAGTCCAAGAAGAAACCCAAGCGAGAGAAAATGATGATGACTAACTTGGCTTACATGATATTATTGATTAGTTTCTTGTCCTTGAGAAAAATAATATATTTGACAGATTTTTTAGAAGATATATTTGTAATGTTATGACTTTAAGATTTTATATTAAGCATAAATTTCCATATATTGTTGTGAATATGTTTATCATGATATTTACCCATATATGGTTTATTTTGTGTTTTGTTTAAGTGAAATATCATTTTTATGAAAAATAATATCAAATATTCTCATTTTTTATGAATGAAAAATGTTAAAATAGGCTAAAAAATTGTTTAAAATGTTTTTATTTTCTCTATCTTTTAATCAATTTTGGTTTTAAAAATGTCATATTTATGATGAAAGTTTAAGGAAAAACTTCCAAAATGCAATTTTTTTTTACTATAACTAGCTTCTAAATGTACATTCCTTTGCTAAGTGTTAGAAAATAGTGTTACTTAGGTATAGTCATCAAAGCATGCATCCAAGTAAACTTAAAAATGCTAAAAAGTCTTGTTCTTATATTGGATTTAAAATATATAGCATTCTAATTAATCACTATTATATACTTGGATTAAATTTCAAACTTTGAAAAATACATAATATATAAAAAAAAATAACATGGAAAATTTGACATGACAATTTTTATAGTTTTCTTCATTCAAGTTGTTATATAAAAAAAATTACACCACCTAAAAAAATATTAGACATTTAAGACATAAATGAAAAAATATGAAAAAAAAACATATTTAAAATTTTTAAAAACCTTAGATACTTTAGGACTAGGAAGATTCAATATTTTAAAAAAATATCTTGAAAATAATAGGTTGCTACTAGTAGTACCAATCTTGGAAGCAGAGCTAAAACAACAACTAAATGTGACCTTCAAAAAAGGAGAAACTAGAACTTGTATGGGTTCTCGTTCTATAGTATATGGTGTTAATGATGGTTTAAATAAAATATTAATTTAAATAATTATTTATTATATAGATTTTAAGTAGTAAATAGTGTCACACCAAAATAAAATTTAAGTTAGATTTTTAATTGGTATTGGACAATTATTCATATTTTACTAGATTTTGTAAAATGAACTTTTAACTTAACACTAGTGACTCTTTGATGGAGTATATTCGGACTTCAAATCTTAGAGACCAATGTTTGTAAACAAAACTTGTAAGTGATTCTCTCAGTCAATAATTTAGTACTTTAAATGTTTCTTGGCTTCAAGGAACATGGCATGCCCCTTCTCTTCTCCCACTACTATCTTGGTCATCATCTGGGTCCCTCTCATCTAAGTCCTTAATGTTACAATTCCTTCATTTGTCTAATCTTGATTTGAGAGAGTGTGAATCACTGTAACTTAATTTGTGAGGTTTTTAGTGTCGGTGGTGGTGTCCAATGGTCAAAACCCTTCATCTTGATAGTTTTTAGATCCTCTCAAATGTGAACTTACATAGCATGTCATTGCACATTCTCTCCCTGATTAGTTGTCGTAGAGTGAACCTTCAACTAGCATTCCCAAACTTGTTGAAAGTCTGTATATATGGCTTTGCTCACCTAGAGAGAGCATCTTGTTCCCCTTTTGGTATTTTCTCACATAACCCATGAATATGCCTCATTCGATCAAAGTTGAGATTATAGCTCCTCAACTAACAACATTAGAACTAAAAGGGAATGTTTTTATGCCTCAAACAAATATTTATTGTCCACGTCTCTCCCATTTGATTTTGAAGGGGTGTGTTATATTATGTGTTAATATGCATGCCCTTGATTGAAGATTTGAGTTTGGCAATTCATACGATGATTCAAAAACACATAGGAAACAAAATACATATATTTTGAGTGATGGGCATCTTAGTGGGTAGGAGAACAAGTGCGCTGTAGACTTCAATATTGGAAAACCCATATTCATGAAAATACAAAGCAAGCGTGTAGTTGTAAATTTTAAACAATGTGTTTTGGTTGGCATTTATTAATAATTGTTTCTATCAATTGCTTTGGTTGTAACTATGCATTCTCTCAATCCTTTTTGGTTTGTCACATTGTTTGTATAAAGCTCATCACATCTCTCTTCACATTATAATATATTTATTATCTCTCTTTCAGCATTCGAGCGTTCCTTTGGTGATAATCCCAGTAGTTATGCTTTTCAAAATAATGTTTCTTAATTCCTTTTTGGATGAGTTTTTCTTCGATTTCTAAGATCGCCCACTCATTCCATGTTTTGCTTCATCCTGCACTTTTCTTTTANTTTGAAGCACCTAGGTCAAGAAGTTATCAAGTGGGGTAGCTAGGAAAAGTTAAAGTTGACCAAAAATAAAAATGATATGCTGCAAATAGAATGGGAATAATCAAAAGGCCTAGATTATAAAAAGGGGTGGGTAGAATTTTATTTGGAAAGATGAGTAATGGAAAGAGAAGGGGACTCTGACTCATTAAAATTATATGCTAAAGTCAAGTTTTAAAAAAAAGACTTTTGTTTTTTTTAATTCAGAAACTAGTCATTTTCAAATTTTAATTTTATTATCTAGCTATATAGAAGATTAAGGGTTTTTAATGCCAAAGGGAATTAAAAAACTTGTTAAGAAAAAGGTATTTTGGGATTTTTTTTATGGAATATGGGATTCATTGTGAAGAAAAAGATTAAAAATGATAAGAGAAGTTTTTATAATTTTATGATCATAAGTATAAAGTAAAAGGAGGTGTTTAAGATCAGGATAAGTGAAAAAGGGTAATGTAGAAAAGGTTAGAAAACGATAAATATGATGGGAAAAGTATTAAGGTTAAGGGAATCTTAACATTAAAAAAGGGTAGTATCTTTTCCTTCCAAGAATGGATGGATGGATTGCATAGGAATGTTTTTACAAGAATGGATGGATGGATTGCATAGGAATTTTGTTACAAGAGTGTAATAGGGGGCCAAGTTGGTATCTCTGTAGTCAAAGTTTCATAAGTTGGTATGTGTTGCGGAAGATATTCTAAGAAGAATATACTTTTTGTAAATGTTAAACACAAAACTTTACTATTTTTATAAAACATCAATTCAATTTTTTAAAGGTTTTTTTTTAACTTTAAAAAGTAAAATATTGTATATTTCTAGTGATAATTGTGGAGATGAAAGTATTTCTTCAATGTTTGGTTTTACAAAAATATATGTATTGCTACATACATAGTGGAATAATCATATTCATGAAATGCAGAAGGAACAATCCTTTATTAGAGATGTTTTGACTACCATGTCCAATGATGATACGGGAATTGATGTTGAAGAGATGTCATATCTGACTCCATTTTCGAGTCAAATATGGGGACTTAGTTATGGGTGCCCGCAAGAAGCTGCTACCCAATTATGATGCAATGGGAGCACACTAGCAAAAAAAAAACAAGAATGTGCACGCACCCTTGGACGTGTGTACGCGTTCCTGCTTCGACAATGACGAACCTCCACGTTGGATTTCCAATGTGGACAATAAGAGCGCCCACGTGCCCCTAATTACGTGCACGCATGTATGGGTGTGCTCGCGTTCATGGACGTGTGAGCGTGTTTTATGCGTACGCATACAGGGATGCATGCGTGTCCCTGTGTTTAAAAACAAAACAAAATAGTGAACAGTTTTGTTTATTTCACAAACGACCCACGAGCATGCAAGATACTAAAAATGACGTCTAAGGAGGCCAAAACGACACCTAGGAAGCCCAAAAGAAGTGTCCAAGCAGCCTACAACAACACCCACGGTGTTGGAGTAATGTAGATGGAGTAGTATTTGCATTTTTTTATTTTTTAATGTTTTTTATTGTTTTTCAAATAAAATATAAAATAAAAAAAATTGCAAATGAATTGAAATGGAACAAATTTGATATTGCAGATACAAATTACCTAAACATAATGACAAATACCAATGAACCATCCCAACAAAGGAGTGAAACAAACCAATCAGAGAACCCAATAAACCCTAAATTAAACGAAGAAAACCCCGAAGATGAATTACACAGGGATTTAAACCAGTTAAGAATATTGAGTGATGAAATGAAGAACACTAGGGAACCCTCTCGGGTTTCCCTCGCCACATCACTACAAAACATAATAGAGTCTATCAGCATTGCCCACAGTGATATAACCAATTTGAGCCAATATAGGGCTCTTATGAGAAAACATTATGGCACTGGTATATTCAAAGAAGATATAAAAAACCTGAAAATCACAAAAGCCCAACTGTGGAGCACATTTACAGATCCGAGAACAAGCAAACCTCCATATGTGAGGAAGAGGTGAGTTTGCATGGACTGGTGTAATTACCAGCCATGGAGAGAAAATTGGAGGAAGAGATGGTTCATGGTTTTTGACAAGCCTCCATGCAACAATCTCGAGGTCCCACAATATTTTCTCAGGAAACTGTGGGTTGATTTTGTGTTAGGGTTCCATGTGAACTACTTCGACATCACCGAGTTCCAGGGCATCAGTTTTGGCTCAACCCAATATCGACCTCACGCACACCGGAACCAACTCAGGGGACCTCCTGCACCTAGGTGAGAGCCAAGCTCGCTTTCTCAACCCCCTGGGTTATGTAGCGGGCTAGATGAGATCCATGAGTCTGTTAGACGTGCCACACGACACCTTCTCAAGCATACCACATTTGTGTCTATGTCCTCACAGAGCGAGCAGGACCACCCCGAGAGACACACTTATGCACGGTCTACTAGTGGTGGGCGAGGGAGAGCAGCTACAGGTGGTAGCCAGGATGATCCATCCAGCTCGACGGAACCAGTGCCACATAGTTGTTCTCATTGTGGGAATCCATGACATGTTCCCAAGCAGGAGCATGCCATAAAGAGCTACCTACACTAGGTTATTTATTGTTTTATTTAATGTTCAAGTATTGATTATACGTTTTGCAATCTCATAATTTTTAATAAATTTAACTTGGAATCAGATGTTGATGGCTTGATTTGTTTTAATGTACAACTATTCAGGGCCGAGTCTCCAACAGCCGGGTGGGAGGACGTTGGTTTCTTCAACCTAGATGGAGCCATGGTAGTTGCAGAGGACATCTCAACACCATACACATAGGTAGTTTTCTTTCAGTAATTAAATTTTATGTTAGTAGTTAATCTTGTCATCCAATGTACTTAATATTTAGTAATCGAATCTAAATATTAAGTTGTGTTTGCAAAAGTGTCTGCAAGAGTGAGTGACCAGCCATCCCCGTCGGGGATCAACAGATCCCCTCGTGAGCAAGTATCGTGTATTAAAGTATAAATTTAATTTCTGTTTTGATGGCTTAGCTTTGTATAGTTATATTTTTCATGTACTAATATACGAGGCCATGAATATGTATGCAGGTCCGAGTACATAGGGACGTCGATGTCACTATCTCTCCATCGACTTCCTTTTCCCCACCATATATTTCGGGTGTAGCCCCTGGCATACATGTCCCTTTTCCTGCATCCCTCACCACCCCGTTCCATCCATCCCTTGCCTCCCATCCACCACCACACTTCCATCCAGCTCCCCCTTCTTCGTCACAGCCTTCGATCAGTCCTCCCCATCCCACCCATCCACTCCCTCCCTTGCAATTTCTCATGTTTCTACCCTCCCCCTTTCGACCACGATACACCATCCATCCACATTCACCCATCCCTCCACCCCATCCCAGACCTCAGCCCCCTCCCCCATATTCCCCCACCACCTTCGTTTCCTCTTCCAGGGTGACCTGTTCCATTCTACAACTAGTTGGGGTTATCGTCGTACATCACCACATCGCCCACTCCAGTCCACGCCCTCTCTCACCGTTCCCCCTAGTTCCCCTCGATGAGATAATATGGTGACAAAATATATGTCCTCAATGGTCATTTCCAGTGTCTCCCCCTTGAAGGTCAAACATACCTAGCTCGGGATCCCATAACTGCACCGACATCTCCAAAAGTAGAACTTGGGGTCGCATGTTTGATGCGTGGTAAAATTTTAATAACCCACACCTTCGGAGGGAATTTAACTTCATTGGATCCCACATTTCCAACCTGTCCATGTCTTTATGCTCCCTTTCCTTCCACTCTATAACCATTTTTTCTTGCAAAATGAAGTTTTTGATCATTAGATTCATGTCAATACCTAATCTACAGCACTCGCGATTGTCCAGTGGGGACAACACGTGTCACTCGTGTGTTCCCCATTACATACCCGCGATTACATCGCGAACTCACGAGTTTGTTATAATGGGATACCCGCGAGTCCTGCGTGGTGCCCATATAACTTATCAAAATCCTCAAATGGGCATGAAAATCAAAATTTGAAAGCATGAAATGAAAGATGATGGAGATGTGAGTTACCTGCTACTTTTGGTTTTGAAATTCGTCCACCGGTTTGAGCACACAAACCATTTGAAAATTAGAGGTAAAACTTGCACTATTGGTGGTAAAAATCAAATAAAATGTTTTTGAACCAATTTTCACTATTTAAAGTAAAAATTTCAAAAAATTCACCTACTTTTATATAGTTTTGGTCAAATTCTTTTATTTGGACTAATGTTTATTTCTTTTACCTAGCTTTCCAGGTTATGGATAAAATTGGAGTATACTTCCTCATCATATAAGGTAGGATTTGGTCCCCTTTTGCATCTTGGATTTATACCTTATCCCCTTAAGAACCTTAGGATATCATTTTTTACCCATGGACTATGATCTGCAACCGTTTCTTACCATTCAAACATCATTGTTCTTCCATGGTTAGAGCTTACCTCACATGGGTTACCCTAGACAGAACATTTCTTTACGATTCTGGTACCCATGTCACATATTTCTAGGTTGCAGGAACCTTTGTAGTTGTTTTTCACACAAAAATGAGCCTCATTTTGTATATTTTGTTGAATTACCCTTGGTTATAAGTCTCCCTCCATATGGAGTTATCTTCAATCCTTGGTCTGACTCCTTAAATATGACTAAATAGCCGAGTTACTTGTTCTTTCAGACTCCTTAAAGGAAACTAAGGATCATTAATAACAGTATAAGTTTAACCATTTTCCAGACCCTATGGATTATTTACAAAAAAAGAATCCTCTATTTTTTCCGAAATCTAGAAGAGTATCTTCGGGT
Organism: Pseudotsuga menziesii; assembly: GCA_001517045.1. NCBI lineage: Eukaryota > Viridiplantae > Streptophyta > Pinopsida > Pinales > Pinaceae > Pseudotsuga > Pseudotsuga menziesii. Next base: position 353,106 of record LPNX010734927.1, read on the forward strand.
ATAGATTTATCTATTTTCTTGGCTTGGAGGACTAAAATTACGGAAAATGAACATGTTTGAGCTTACTTTTCTCTTTTTCATGCTCTGGACTAAAACATGAAAAATATTATGAGCGTTCTTTATGCAATTGTGATGCTCGCTAAACCTCAGTACAAAGCATCGAGTTTACTGTTGTTTGTCCCATTTTCATAAATAAATGGAACTTTCTGAGTGATCTTTCCTTCCTTCACACTCGTTAAACTAAGGCTATATGCTTGCTTTTCAAGGAGCGTCGGTTTGGTGATAGTTTACTCATTTTTCGGACCTTGTCGACTAAGTACGAAAAATGTATACCTTAGTTCTTCGAAAGCTAAGAGAATTCTTATTTGGAATGTTTTATACTTTTTCGGACTCGAGAGACTAAATTTATGAAAAATCACCCCCTAGAGTCTTCTTTGGAGTTTTCAGACTCTCAAAACTATGAAAACACCGATGAGCATTCACTAATTCGGGCTCGTAAAATTCACGAATCGATGTCATATCAAGCACTATTCTCTCTTTTCTTCAAGCTTGCTAAAAAATGAAGAAAGACTCTAGTTTTCTTTCTTGGACTCGTTAAAACTTAACAAGAAATGAAGGGAGGAAATACACTCTTTGATTATAAGTTTGTTGGCAGCAATTCATCCTTGAATAAAGCACTAGTTTGAGTCTCCCGATACCCATGTCTCAGTTTTTCACTTCTCATTTCCACTAACACTTTGAGTCACTAATCCTCCACTTGTCCTAAGTACATCGATAATCTGTTTATGTCTCCTACATGGAATATATGTCTAGTTGTCTAAGTTGAAAGTTTAAAGTTGCATTCGGTCATCTCTGTGCCGTGCTCACTGTTCAAGGATCCTTACCCTATGTCTGTTCATCCTTATCCCTATAACTTTAATCTATGAGATCATCCTACGTACATCTTCCCTTATCTAGTCTACCAGTTACTCATGTGATATGTTAAAGGATTCATTGCCTTCATCTTTGCAAAATGGCTTCTGACCAATACCTCCTATAGAAGAAGACCTAGAGTTTCTATGATAGTACCTTAGGATCCACTACTCATATTGGTAGACTCCTATGCATTGGTTGTCAATACATTTCTCTAACTGACACTTTGATGGCATCCTTCCATGTTCGACTTCAGCTCATGTATTCACATGGTAGGATTCGTACTAGTTTCTATGGATTTGGACAAAGACCTTGGGTTACAACCTATATAACCTAAGTTGCGCAAGATTGTGCCATGCATTGTGACACTATTTACGACTATTGAAGATCTATCATTGTACTTATGTGGCTTTGATCCACCTTTGTAAAACATACGTGGCCCTGTTTGCCATACAATATGATGCAAGTAAATCTTGTAAAGGAGCTAGTGTTCCACATTATTGAACATGCCACATCCTCAGTTATGATTTTGTAAATGACATTGATTTGTATTTTTTAGGTACTTCTCGACGACCTTGATTCCGAGTCCTCCGAGTTAAAATATTCTAATGTATTTCGGCCATCACTACTATTTGACCTCACACATTAGGGGGCATCTGTTATGCCATGAAATGACACTTCTTTGTCTGATTAATGACTCCAACCTGTCATTACACAAAAGGACACTATGGATTGAAGTGACCTTAACCTTATAGATGTATGAGATCCTTGATACATGCTTGCTCCTTCAGCATTACCACTTTTTATGAATAATATTTCCTTGCACTCGTCAGTCCTATTATAGCAACTCGTGTGTTACTCACGGGTCATCCCATATGCAACCCGCGAGTTATCTCTAAAAAGTTGTAATCATGACTTCCCTTCAGGAAAGTTGTGATTCACTCACAAGTTACTTCGTATATACCCGCGAGTTATCTCTAAAAAGTTGTAATCGTGACTTCCCTTCAGGAAAGTCGTGATTCACTCGCAAGTTACTTCATATATACCCACGAGTTTTATTAAGACAAGTTTAAAAATAAAAATATAATTAGCTTAGGGGAAGTTGGGTCCAGATTGGTAACTTCCCTAACTCCCCTAACAATCCTAGGCTTGGAATCCTCTCATCAACAAAAACTATAAAGAGAGGGGAGGGGTAGAGGATAGAGAGGCAATTTTGAGAGAAAGGTTATGTTGGAGAAATCTATTGGAGACAGGAGCAAGAAAGACTCAGGTCTTGGTCTGCAAAAGGAGCTTGTCTCAGACAACGTTTTGTAATGTTTCCTGAACTTCATCAATAAAGAGTGTTTTTCTTCCATATTTGTCTTAAGTACATGCTTTTATTGTTATGAGTTATGATCTATTTGTTGTTTGTTTCCAAATGAAAATGTAATATGGTCATGTCTCTTTATATAATAATAGAATATATTGTGAGGAAATATCAATCTTTTGTTGCAGGTGTTGAAGATCAGAAGGCCAAGGAACATTTGAGGAAGAAAGTTACAGCTTAGATCAATCGTCCGAAAAAAATGTGCATGTCCTATTAACTCTTATTCTCCTATATGTGTGTGTGTGTGTGTGTGTGTGTGTGTTTCTAAACCCTAGATGTATGCAAGTCACATCCATAGTATGTTGGTGACCCTATTACCCCAAGTCATAAGGTAGATTTCCCTCACAGCAGTAATTGATTTATAGTGCACCGTTTATAATGAATGAACATGATTGACAAGTCGTGTTTGCAGGGAGTCTATTCCAATGGTGGAAAGGAATAAGACCGATTCTCGAAAGACGGTATGGTGAAATCATTTCACACATGTATATGTTTTATAAGTTAAGGTTGCTTTCATTATCGGGAGTAATATAGCTATCTAACTTTGTTGTTTTGTCAACAACCGACTCAAGAGACCCATACTGCATCTCCTACAATTGTGCTTAGGAGAGACCATTACATGCAATGGACTGTCATGTGACTAATATATTTGCATGTCTTAACTATGGGTATAGTAATAAGTGTTAGAAGATATATATTTTTACTTAAGAAACCTTCTGATGCATCTATGTGGCTTGAGTTGTTGAAAGGTTGATTAATGTCTCATGTATGGGAAGTATAAAAATAAGTGTGGTAACATAAGCTAAATTATGTATGATTAAATAATTATATACTTTTTGTATATACATTATTATTGTGGCTAGTTAGTAAAGGGAATGGTTTTCTTGTATATAACATAAACAATAACTGTGAGTGCCATATATTATATGGCAAGAGACTTTATGGTATTTGTGTGAGTAAGATTTAATACCTTAGATTTTCTTATGTTGACTATGATTTGTTTAATATTGAAGTACGTCTAATAATTAGGGATTCAATTGAAAATATATAACTATTGAAGATACATAAGATGTACATTGGGAGTGAAGGGTCTCCAATTTGTTACAGTATTGAACCATTGATTATTAAACAATAGTATTTATAAACTTATAATCTTGTGTAGGAGCGATTGTATTTATAAACTTATAATCTTGGAAGTGATTATAAAGTCAAATAATGAGACTAGCATAATTTATATACTTGAATGTTAAATGAAAAATAAATTTATTGTGTACACCAAGGATCTAATCTTGATATTATTAGTATGTCACAAAACATTAAGTTTATATTGTATCCATATTTAAAATGTAATGTGCAAAAATAAATTTGATTTTGTATAAAATAATTAAAAACATGGAAATATATTATTTATGTTAAATTAGTTTTATTATATTATATCACTTCTTAAAATTATAATATTAATGCCAATAAAAACACTGAAATTATATAAACAAAATATAATAACAAGAATAAAAATATGTCATTATATAATTTTTTTAAATATGTTAATTATTTTTATAATTTATTAATATGATATTAATTTTTTCATTTTTATTTAAGCATTAATTTTCTATTGTATTAATATGTGAAATGTAATGTGCAAAACTAGAATTGATTTTTTATAAAGTAGTTAAAAAAATTGAAGTTTATTATTTATGTTAAATTAGTTTTATTATATTATAAAATTTTTTAAATATAATATTGATAATTTATTTAAAACAATAGAATTGCTGCTCGCGATCTTGGCCAAGAAAACTTCCATAAGAACACCTTGCATCTTTATTTATGTCTGCCAGAATCTGTGACCTAAATAAGAGTGAAGAATATTTTTGCTATATGCAAAAACTGTTGATTTCTTCTGGCAATGTTGATAAGCCCGCATATTTGAAACATTACTTGAGAAGCTTTCCTGGCCATGTTCCTGATGCTATTGAACAACACCTTAAAGATAAAAACATCCCTCTGTCAGGTCTTTCCCTTGCCCAATTGCATGGATTCATCATGGAAACTTGGCAAGAACATTGTCTAGAGAAAAGAGTGGCTAAAGATTTCAAGCGACACTCTTCAATGTTTTCCCTGGGTTTTTGTAAAGATGTTGCAAAAATGCCAGATTGGGGGTGTGGCGCCCACAATCGAGTACACTTCGGGCGTGAATCATGTAGTTGTAAGAAGAAACAACAGCCCAAATATACTAGTATACCTAGATTTGATCCAAACAAAGGCTATAAGCATAAAAAAGGCAAAAGATTTCAAAAGAAAGCCTACTTTAAGAAAAGATCTAAACCTGCAGACAAAGAAAAATGTTTCATCTGCAGTAAAAAGGGTCACTGGGCTAACAAATGCCCAAATAAAAATAAAAAGCCTAGACTTGCTGCCATGTTTTCAGAAGACTTGGATCCATCCTGGTGGGATCTAGCTTGATGTGCAGCAGGAGACTAACTTGAAGGTGAAGTCATTTTCTTACCAAAAGAAGGGGATTCCTCTGATTCTGACCCTGCCTTAGATAAATTTGCTCCAAACTCATCTGACTCTTCTTCCTCTGATTCTGATGAAGAAGCAAATTTAGGAGGTTGCTCTGGTCCTCCTGATTTCAGTTTTTATATGTTCTCTTTCAACCCGCCTAAGGTATCCTCAGAATTTAGGATTGCTGAAATAGACAAAGAATTGTCTGAGACCCCAGTCTATCAATATATGAAAAGGCAAGATCTGAAAGATGAAAGAAGAAAGCTTTTAACAAGAAAAAAAGCAAAAGAAAAAGTCTCAGAAGAAAAAGAGCAATCTATCTCTCCAGAAATTAGCAAGAATCCAGCATTCTACCAGCCTGCTGATTTATACAAAGGCTATCCTGATCATCATGAGGATAGACAAAAGTTTAGAAAAGATAAAGAAAATCTGATAAGACTACAGATCAAAGATAAGCAGTATTCCCTAAAGAAGCTGGTAAAAGAAATAGAGGAATTGAAAAGCATGCTTGAGATAACAACAAGAGAAAGGGACCAATCCTCTGATGAAAAAATGTGCAGAGCCTATGCCAAAGCATTACAGTCACCAAAAGCTGCTGAAAGTCCAAAACATTCTCAGCACACTAGTGATTCAGGAACAGAAGACTGTCAGAATGATGAACCATCACTAGGATCTCTAGGACTATTCACTGGTCCTAAATATTTCATTAAAATAAAGTTTTGTCCATTTGAATTCAAATCTTATGAGCTTGATTGTTTGATAGATTCAGGTTGCCAAATGAATTTGGCAAAAGGAAATGTTATACCATCCTTTTACTGGGAAAAAACAAATGAACATGGTGTAGCCATTGAAGGAAATCCTGTACAGCTCAAAGGACGAGTTCCAGATTTTCCAATAAGCATCAATGGAATAAAAGAAGTTTTGCATCTCAATAGACTAGACGACCTAAAAGAAGATTGCATCATAGGATCACCCTTCTTGCATAAAGTCAGCCCCATTACAGTTGATGAGCCCAATATGAATTTTTCATGTACAATAAATGGCAGAAGAGTTTCCACCCCTCTATACTATTCTGCTTCTTACAAATGTAAGAATCTTGTTCCCCAATCCAACCCCACTCTCAGTCTTGCAGAACTGTTCAAAATGGAATGATGCATCGCCTATGCAGAAATGCACAAAAAATATGCCCTCTCCGAAATTTCCTCTAAACTAGAGAAGGATTGCACCTCAGAGTCACCTAATGCATTTTGGACCAGGGAAAAATACTTTGTTTCCTTACCTTTTAACCCCCTAGAAACACCAAAATCTCAAAAAGCCTCTGCTGCCCTTATGTCTCCCTCAGAAAGAGAATTTTGTGCAAATGAAATCAAAGAACTCTTGGACAAAGGCCTTATAGAACCTTCTAAGAGCCCTTGGGCATGTCGAGCATTTGTTGTCAATAAACACTCTGAGATAAAAAGAGGAAAACACAGACTGGTTGTGAATTTTAAACCCTTGAACAAGATCCTTGAACCAGTTTGTTACCCTCTGCTTGATAAATCTAGTTTGTTGCAAAGGATAGTAGGATGCACCATTTTTATCAAGTTTGACTTGAAGTCTGGTTTTTACCAGATTGGAATTGAAGCAAAAGACTAGTACAAAACTGCCTTTGTCGTTCCTCATGGGCAGTATCAGTGGAAGGTCCTTCCATTTGGCATTAACAATGCACCATCAGAGTTCCAGAAAAGAATGGAAGATATCTTCAGAGAAAAGAAATGGGCATTAGTATACATAGATGATATTCTTATTTTTTCCCACAATCTGCAGGAACATTTGAAACATCTTCAAGAATTTTATTCTTTGGTTTTCAAACATGGATTGGTTTTGTCAAAATCCAAAATGGAAATTGGCAAAAAGGACATTGAATTTTTAGGATATAAAATAAATAAAGGACAGGTGATCCTCCAAGACCATGTCCTGAAGGTTTTTGCTAACTTTCCCGATCAGAGCTTAGAAAATGTTCAATTGCAGAGATTCTTGGGAAGCCTAAATTATATTATGCCATTCTACAAAGGACGTGTAGATGACTTTCATCTACTGCAGCAACACCTGAAGAAAAATCCCCCAAGATGGAATAAAGATATGACGGATGCAGTAAAACAAATCAAAGGAAAAGTAAAACAGCTTCCTCCACTCTCACTACCACAAGGCTCTGGTCAAATGGTGATTGAAACAGACGCCTCCAATAAAGCTTGGGGAGGTATTCTCATAGAAAAACATGGTGATCAAGAAGAAATCTGCGGTTATGCTTCAGGAGCATTAAAAAATGCAGAAATCAATTATCCATCAAGTCACAAGGAAATCCTCGCAGTCAAAAAGACTGTAAACCATTTCAAGCTTTATCTAAAACCTGTCAAGTTCATTATTAGAACAGATCTTAAAATAATGCCTGGTATATTCAAAAATGAAAATCTTATGGCAGAAAATAGTTCTAGGATTCTAAAATGGTTTCTTTGGTTGCAAAACTTTGATTTTGAAATTGTATATAAACCAGGATATTTGAATTGTGTTGCTGATATGTTAACCAGAGAAGAATTACAGGAGAAACCTAGCCTCAACATGTTTGGCTATGGAGCATCCAGCTCGTCAAACAAGAAATCTAAACTTCGGATCTTCAATGATCCCTTGACAGAGGAAGAAAGAGGAGATTTTTTGAATTGCGCCAGCAAAAAGGAAGCAGATAAGTATCTTGCCCTCTCCTTGATCCAACAAGTAAATGCTTCTCCTCTGAAAATACAAATATTGGAGAGATGGGAAAAACAAGCCTATAAAGGCTTAGAAAATGCCATGCACCAGCTTTAGCAGCTTAATCACATTTGGGTTGATACAGCTTATACAGATGGATGAGAATTGTATTATGTGGATATCGGTCCAGGATTTTTAACATGGAATAGTTATAACCTCATATTGCAGTTCTGCAGAGAACAAGGAGAAATAATAATTTGTGGAGATCCTTCTACACTGGTGCAACAACAATGGTCCGGATGGACATAAGTTTTCCTTGATAAATTCTGTCCAAGAAAAGATTGGGTTCAACGATGTGCAAATTTCATTCTGCACCTTCAAGCTGATATGATTGTAGCACACCACAATCATATTTGGTTTAAATTCAAACTGCGACATCTTGGAGGAGCTTACTCTCCTCTTGAACCCCCTATTTTCACCCAGCAGAAATTCAGAAGAATGGACAAAAATGGTCGCCTCTTAGATCATAAAATTCATACAAGAAGAATTCCTCTAAACCTTGAAGTTGAATCCATTTTTGAAGGAGAATTCTGTTGTATTCCTAATGAAGTCATGCTCAGATCCGATGTGGAACAGTGTTTCTCAAATTGCTTATTTCCGGATACCGAATTTGGTTTAGATAATGACTCTGGTAGATTCGCTGGTTGTACATGTGGGGAAAACCCATGTATTTGTAATCATGACAATAAATACAATTCTGACTCTGATAGGTTCGCTGGTTGTACATGTGGGGAAAACCCATGTATTTGTAATCATGACAATGAATAATGGAAAGCGTCGTGGGCAGCTAATAGTAGCTCCACTTTGTAAAAAGTCCAATCTAGTTGTTAGTCTGTAGATTCTTTCACATGGCTTGGGTGACTTAGCAGTAGCGTATGCTCTCCCTCTGCACTTAGTGTGATCAGCTAACCCAATATTGTGTGGAAATCAGGCTGTCGCTGTATGATGTGTAAAGTTGAAAATCATCATCATTCGAGGTTCTGCGCCATTTAATTGTGTCACTTTCCATTATTCAAAGCTGGTTCACAATAAGTAATATCTGACTTCTACCTTTTCGAAGATTGTTCGTCAACCAGATACAGATACTTCTGCCTTTTCGAAGATTGTTCGTCAACCAGATACAGATACAGTAAAGAGGTTTTTTTTTTTTTGAAATGTGGTTCAGGCTTTGTTAGAGGGCTATTCCATGGAAAATTCCAATACTTGATATTCAAACTCAAGATATGGTTAGCTCATCATTCACAACATTTATTACAAAAGGGCTCCACAAGAGCATCATGTCACTTACAAGAGTAGAACCTGGATGTCACTTACAAGAGTAGAACCTGGGTGGGGAAGGTAACATTCATTCCTCCCAACCACCCAAGCTACATCCATTTGACAGATACAGTAAAAAAGTTGTTTGATCCTTTCGACCAGTGATTTATCAATAAGATTTAACCTAGACATTCAGGGGTTTATAAACAGGATTTAACCTATACATTGAATGCTTCATACAAGATTTGCCTATACGTTGAATTCTTGGTATTGATACGGTTGAATGCTTAATCATGATATTGTTTATTATACGTAGTCTTGACACTATTAATAAATAAAGTTTAGAATTTAGTCTAAAGACTCTAAGATCGGTTTATAAATAGGATTTAACCTATACGTTGAATGCTTTCCAACGTGTTGGATCGATATTTTTCTATTTTGAGTAAATTATGAAATGTAAATGCTCTTATAGTTTTTTGTGAATCATAAATCATATTACTTTCTTGTCAATAATAAATCATATGAAAGAAAAAAAAAAGCGGGTTGAAATAGAAGAGCATTTCAAACTTTTCATTCCAAACATTGTAATAAATGTCCTACTTTTCATTTCTTGCTCCTCATTTTAATGGTAATAAAATGGTAATTCTTGTGACTTGTGAACATAATAGGTTTCTTAATACTTCTTTCCATGGGTATAAAAGTTGAGAGAATAATTCACGTCATGAATCCTCTATATATTACTAAAGCTTAAGGGTTCGTTCACACAATGATGATAGACCAAAAAGTGACAATGAGCATAAAAATATGTGCATATTTTAAAAAACATGTATGTGTTTTTTTAATATTGGTTTAGTAGTCCTTGAAACATCACAATGGAAAAAAAATTGTGTACATCTATTTAAAGACGCATAATAATAATAACAATAATAATATTTTATTTCTTAATTTTTAAATTTATAATTAACAAATAAGTTAAAATATAATATATTATTTTTTAAATACAACATAATCACATATCATGGATTTTTTATGTGAAGAAAACTTGAAATTACCATTACTTAATAAAGAGAAACCAAACTCTAACCCACAACACGTAGATACAAATGTTGTAATTGTTGTGGGGATTAAATAACCCCAATACAGTATTTTAAAAACACAAGATAACCTTTGCACTTTTCATTGGCTACATCATTAGATACCATTATTACTTCAATTGCTAATTTTCGAAGCCAATTATCATATATTTATGATTATAGGGCTAGGATGGTTGAGTATTATAGGACGGGTTTAGATAGAAACCAAGTCAAAGATATTCATATTTCAAAACAAGAATTTATGACCTTGCTAACTGACCCTAGAACTAGAATACACCCCTCAATGACAAACAAACACATTTGCATGGACTGGTGTTCGTTTCCACCTTCTATAAACCACCAGATGGATATGTGGTTCATGGTGTTTAACAAATATCTTGCAATAATAGGGAGGTTACATTGTATTTCCTTAGGAAATTATGGGTTGAAATTGTTTTAGGTCATCATGTCAAATGCTTTGACATTGGTAAATTTCATGGGTTGGGTGGGTCCACATAAGATCAAGAAAACTCCAAGCATGACCCACTAAGAGGACATCAACCTCCTCGGTAGAGGCCTGAATTTATTGCCCAATATCCTCCCATTCTATATAACGTTATCCAACCTCAAAAAACCATTTCCACCTTGACCCATTTCTTACTACAAGATTCTGCAATCATTTCATTATTTTTCCAAGAGAGATATTTAAGTGATGGGGGAAGGGTGGAGCCTTTCGACCATTTAGCATAGGATATATAGAGAGGTCACATGGACCTAATTCTGTGAGAATTGATTCACAATAGGATCTAGGAGCCAAGGGGATTCTCACAATTCGATATAACACACAATTATGCACAAACACAGTAGAAAGGTTGAAAATGACACATACAAATATAGTAGCCTTTAAATGCCTTTACTAAAGGTGACTTTCAGTGGGCATATACCTATTGGAATCATGTGGGACAATACTAAGTGCTTTTGAGTTCAATCCACTATATATATATATATATATATATATATATATATATATATATTAAAACATTTATATTGTTATGTGAAAAATCAATATCATGTTTTGGAGCACCATTGAAATCCATTGAGTTTTCATAGATAAGTTGTTTCTAGAGGAGGAGATAGATTAAGGAGAGGTTGTAAATTTAATGGGGGAAAAACCCTTCAACATATTTACAAGTGTGTTGATGCCTTTAAGCGCATCAAATGGTGAGATCTTATGAAATAAATTTGATTGCAAATCGACTGTGTGTTTCTGTTAAGGTTCCATGGTGGATTAATAAAATATTTATTTTATACATAGTTAAGTAATTATTTAAATATAAACTCTCATTTGTGGTAGAATCAAAACCATTTACCTCTTTGACAAAATTTAACTTGCAACCAAGTTCTTGTATCGTGGATTTATATATGGTGTTACTTCAATGAAGAAAGATCACTCGAGCTTTAAATGTATGCCTACTACTTAATATCTCCACTCAAAGAAATTAGTCCATGATGGTTTGGTGAGGTTCTTAACATCGAATTTTGCATTCATGGTTATTCATTTTACAATATATAACATAAAACATTAGCATAACATACATACAACTCTACACTAGAGGAAACTCGGTGTGAAGTCCAAACACTAATTTTCAATCACAAAAAACGTTGAGAGCAAACAAGGAAAAAAAACAATGCATACTTTTAAGGATGTCATCAATGAAGATCCTTTTGACAAGTGAGAAAGCATTATAGATTTTCATGCTAAAAATAAGAGGAGAAAAATTAGTAGTACATAATGAACAAATTGCAACATCAAACAAAATTCTAAAGAAAAGGTGGTTTCAATATTATCATCTAACCACCCACAATTTGAGATTATATTATATAATAGATAGAAATTTTCCTTTTTATTAATAAAAATACACTATATCAAGATAATATAAACTAAAAGTCATGGAATCTTGCATCCTATGGTTATGCAATGAGAAGTGCATTTGGTTATGGAATTGGATTTGAAACCATGATTTCCTATTTTTTTTTACAATCAAATTCATAAAGGGTTTAGATTTTGGAAACAGTCTTCCGTCAAAGGGGTACTAATGTCACCCAACTTTGTTTCCTACAGTTATCGACAAACATACACAATGCTACACCGACCTTGCAACACTGGAGCCTCCTCTCATTTAGGAATAATAGATTATTGTCAATAGAGGAGAATTCAATATTTGACACATCAATCCATCTCTTTGCAACAAACAATCCTAACAAATACATGTTCCAAAAATTAACTATGCATATTGCATGATATGTCATAGATTTCAACAATGGTTAAGATGCAAAGCAAGATGATGCTTATCAACTAGAAAAACAAATACTGTTATGTGTAGGAAGCAAGTAATGCTATGTTGCAATTTCTCGGTCCAATCATGATCACTAAATGGTTTACTCGGAGTGGTCATGCAAATTGTATAAACACTCAAATCTAGCCCTCCTAAGTTACCAGCCTATGTTGTTATGGCATTTGTTAATTACATTGGGCCTGTAACGTCCCCGACCCTCTGACCGACAAGGAGGACGCTACCATGGCGTTAACCATCCGGGCTGGCAGCCCCATGAACATGTGCATTCATAAAATTGCTTAAATGTTGAAATAAAATGCTTTGAACTAGACATGCATACATGATCATTTATTATACACAGCAGAAGCATTCATACGTTCATACAAGCATTCAACATGTTCATCACATTCATTAAGAGAAAACATGATTGCAGAAGTAAAGTGGACAAGATTACTTATCTTATAAAGAACTCGTTCCGCAACCAGCTACGTCGCTGCAATGTTCCACCCAACCATAGGCCGGCGTGCTCCCTAATCTCTCAGCACCGCTGCCACCCCCGAGCTGGGCATGATTCTCCAAGGAATAAGGGAACAAGCAAGCTTATACATAGCCAAGGATACACAAAACACAGCCAAACCCAACACAGTTGGGTTTATCAGGCCATCAACAAGACAACCAAGCCAACATGGTCAGGTTTATCAGGCCATCAAGGAGTTGAGAAAGGCTAAATGTTAAGCTGGTGAGCCCATTATAGAGCTAGGAACACCTACACCAGAACTAGCCTGGCTTCTAAGACACCCACACACACCCAACACAAGGAATAAGTCCCTTCTCTGCTGCACAGTCCCTCAGGCCATGCCTTCCCTTCTAGTGCTATTCAGGGGTTGTGGAGAAGAAAGCCAGCCCTCTAGCTCTATTTGTGTGGTTTCCAAACACAGCAGGTTTATCAAGCAAACCAAGCCCCCATCCCTGCTCCCAACATAGTCTGAAGACCAACCATTGCACGCATGCAATCAATTAACAATTACAACTTGACGAGGGAAAATGACTCCAAACCGTCTGCGGCAGCCCCAAAGCGTAACAGCATACACAACCAATAAACGTGGGGAACAATAGCCCGTTCTACACAATCGAAGCCACTGGGGAAAACTTACGCAACCCACACCGGGGAAAGAAAATGCAGTCTCCCAACCTGTGCGTGAGGGAAACTTGCACCAAACCCCAAATGTAAAGAAGACCACCACAATCACAACGTAAGGGAGACCACAACAACACAACGAATCTTGAGGAGAATGGCGGCAACCATAACTCACGGGAAGAACAACGGTCCCAATCTCAACATTGAAATGACGGGAAAATTACACGGCTGTACCAGTCTGTAAGGAGATCATATAGTCGAAAACATGAATGGCCCTTCACCAAAAAATCGTGGATGAAAGAGCACAGCTCCCAGCTCGCTGTGTGAGTCAAAAACCAGGAAAAATCCTGTGCGTGAGAATAATGAACAGACAATGGTCCCTGCGTGAGGATGAACAAGCAAGGAAAAGCATGGCGCCGTGGAGAGAATGCAGTGTCTGCTGGAGTGATGGCGGTGGTTTTTGCTTGCCATCGTGAGGTCAACCACGCTGGTGGAGTGTGCTTGTGGGCAAGGACTGACAGTCCTGCCACATTCCACTCCCAGCCATAACTGCCCCAACTAACATCATAGCTTTTAATGGTGGTGGCTGGATAAGATACGGTGGTGACACATGAATTTTCTCTCATGGCTCAAGGTTTGACAATTCTCCCGCCCCCCCCCTATCCTTGTGAAAATCATGCCCCTTCTCAATTTAGTTGCCGCAAACGTAGCTGGTCGGGTTCATTTAATTAAATATGTATATTTACATGATGACAAAACTTGATATGTATGATGCATGCCTCGATATACCATCGGTGACAATTTTCAACCTGAAACATAGCATAACCAATCAATGGTGAGGCCTTGGCCTTTTGCTCCGCACCATGATCATTATAATATATATATCATGTATATTTAATGCAACGAGGTCAAAACCGGGGTGTTACAAGGCCTCCATGGGGCCAATCTCAACCAAATCACATACCAATTCCACCCATAAATCGAAGTAACAAGAAACAAACCCCCCTCATTATGGCTTGGGCATTGACTATCCATAAATCCAAAGGACTGACATTAACAAGGTCAACCATTGACATTGGAAACAATGAACGTCAAGTCGTGACCTTTTACAACATTAAAATGAATGTGATATAATCGTTCTCCTTCAAACACTATGCAAAGATGAAAGACGCTTCATATGTCTCACTTTGAAAGAAGGAAGAGGCATGCTTACATTCTTTGTCCATTTCACACTTAAAATTGCAACCCTGAATCAATGCACCACACCCCACTTATCCCCCTCCCTTCCATCAAATGAAAATACCAATGTTGATTGCAAATATAATTACAGTCAAACTTCATTACTACCTAGCCCTTTATTGTTTTACTCACATATGTATACTTTCTTGCATGACAAATTAATGTACATTTCATTTTACTTGCCCTAAATACATGGGTTTCTATTTATAACTTATTAGTATTGCAACAGAGTTTATTTTATTGACTACAATTCCTACCATAGATTCGCAAAACTTACTTTCACACATAAAATTTATTATCTACATGCATACAACTTTCTTTCATCTTACAAGATATTGAATTTATCTTTGGTGTTTCATTTCCCCCACTTTAGGGGTATGCTAGTAAATTGATTTTATGTAAATGAATAGAAAAATTGTTAGGATATTTAGACACTTAGGAGTTAGTTAAGATCAACTTGTGTAATATATCCGTTAGGTAAAAGTGTGTTTCTTTAGTATGCATTTGTAAATATACTAATCCGACGGTCATGATATGTTCTAGACATAGAGTGATCCCACGGTTCAACTTCTCTCAGATCATACCTACCATTGATTCGTGGCTTAACACCCGATTGGTCTATGATCTCTATTTAAAGAGCATGGAGGGTCCTTGGCTAGTTGATCGATTATGAAAAGCTCATGTAACCTTCTTTCTTTTGCATAATAAATTGCTCCAAGTAGCTATTTGGCTGGGGCCGTGGACTGTTTCCCTCTCGAGGGTTTAACCACGTGACAAACATTGGTGTGTTGATCTGTGATCTGTTTGTGTGAAGCGACTATTCCTAGTGTTCGGTCCTTTGGAAGTACCATGTGTACCCTAACATGGTATCAAAGCTTTTATGAAGAGTCGCTTTCGGTTTTGATCAAGATCTGGAACCGGTGTTGCCGAAACTTTGAAAGGGTTTCTGGTTTTTGGATTTTATGTGCATTTGTGGCCTGTGGGAGCTATTCCATTGCGTCCGGAGCGCCGTTTTCATTTGCCGAAAACCGTTTCTGTTTGCTCCAGAAACACCAATTTTGGCAAATCTGAAGGTATAATGTTACAGTGACGGATTTGGTTTTTTTAAATCTCTCATATATTTATCAGTTTATTATTAGATCTTTTTGTTTTAGACTCGGACTGTTGCCTTCCCTGGCTGCGTATGCTCTTTTCCGTGCACCTTGCGCGATCGCGGCGAATCAGAAACAGTGAGGGAAAGCTTTTTTTCTTGTCTTCTCGGCTACATATGCTCTTTGTCGTGCACCTTGTGTGATCACGACAAATCAGAAACAACGAGAAAACTTGAAAACGTAGACTTTCCAGGTAAGCTAACCAAGATCTAACCCCATTGTGTGGGAAAAGTTTTTTTTGTTTTTTGTTTTTCGTTTTTTTTGTGACTTGCAGGAAAAGAAAGCAAGCACGGAAAACGAGAGAGAAGAGTAAAAAAAAAAAAAAAAGGCCCCCTTCCTCTTTCCATAGTTTTACGTATCTTTTAAACTTAGCTCACTTGGTCCAAAGTTGCTTTACACCTTGATAAGTCTTGAGTTCAAATCTTATCAAGCTACTTTTTAGTGCATGCAATTTCTATTTTCAAGTTACTTTATTGTAAAAGTGCATCTCACATTAATAAAATAAAATAAAAGTGAGTCACTTAAGTCTTTTAATTTATTAAAAGTACATTATTGTAAAAGTGAACCTCACTTATTCTTCAAAAGTGATTCACTTCAAAGCAACTTTATTGTAAAGTGATTGTTAAAGGTTGATCTTTGGAAGAGGGGGGTTCTTTTTTTTAGTTGGTCAAGTTGATATCTGCCACGTCACTATTGGGGACATCTTCAACAGTTTTTTTGATCAAACATAACTTCATCATCCAGAATCCGTTTTAAGTGCCGTTTTTTTTTAAACCGCATATTTTTTCGAGCTCTTTGCATCTAGACAGTTAGTTTATGTTATTTCAGGCATTATTTTACAAAATGGCCGCCCCTTGTGATATTATACTCACAAGTTCAAACTATTTCTCATGGAAATCTCGTATGGAGGATGTTCTGCGAAGTAGGGAACTTTTCAGGATAACCTCAGGGAAAGAAACAGAACCCACTGATGATGATAAGAAAATTAAATGGGCAAATAGATGTGATGAAGCTCGTGGATTGATTGGGATGTCAGTATCTACTGATTTGAGATTCCACATATCTGGCATTGATGAACTTGATAAAGCTTGGAAAAAGTTGGAATCTGTGTTTGGTAAACACAATGAAATTCGGGGTCATCAACTTGAGAATGAGTTGCTTTCCTTGAATCCCAATGATTTTTCTTGAATTCAAGACTATTTATCTAAGTATAAAACTCTTAGATTATTATGTGCAGAATGCAAGATTAAGAAAGAAGACAAACAATGTATTTATCATATTCTTTCCAAACTTGGACCTGCATATTCTGTTTTTGTATCTACATTCTACTCCATGAAAGAATCATTGACTGCAGCCAGCTATGTAGAGCCTAGTTTTCAATCATTTTGTGATTCCTTAATTAGAGAGCAAGATAAGCTCATTCATCTTGGAATAATTAACAATGCAGATACATCTGGGAAAGCCTTATTGTCCCAACAAAAAGAAAAGTCCGAGCCTACCAAGAAACATAATTTTCACAATAAAAAACAAAACAACAAGGGTCCCAAACCCTCTCAGTCAACTCCTCCCTTAAAAAATGATAAAGGATCCAAGCAAAAAAGAAAGAAGACCGAGCGTCATTGCAATTTTTGTGGGAAAGGTAATCATGATGAATCTAAGTGTTTTAAGAAGATGGCAGCCTTGGAAGCAGCAATGAAGAAACACCACATCAGCCTAGATTCGTCTTCAGAATCTACCTCTCATGGACATGCACTTTGTGCTTCTGGTTACTCTTATACTGCATCTTCTTCTTCTACTTCAAAGAATGGCTCATTGATTCTGGAGCATCTTATCATATGGCTAAGGATAAAGCCATCTTTTCTACTATGCATGAATGTAACACCAAACAAATATTTGTTGGTGATGATAGATCCCTAAGTGTTGTAGGATCTGGAACAGTTCCAGTAGAAAATGGTCATTTCAGTGATGTACTATGTGTTCCAAAAATTTCCTGCAATTTGTTATCAGTCTATCAAATTACTCATTCAGGTGAAGGTAAAACTGTAATGTTTACACCTCACCAAGTTGTAATCAAGGATTTTAAAAATCCTCAAAATGTCCTTGCTACTGGAATTGTTGATGATATTACCAGGTTGTACAAATTTAACAACTTTGGGTCATCACCTTTTCCTTTAGTTTTTGTTGCTCATAGTGATAACTTGAGCAAACTTTAGCATGAGCGATTTGGTCACTTAAATTATCGTTCATTGCAACAACTGTGTAAAGACAATATGGTGACTGGTCTTCCGCTGGTATCTTGCAAGGATGGTGTTTGTTCTGGTTGTGTACTCGAAAAACATCATCGGGACAGTTTTGACAAACGTGCCTCTTGGCACGCCTCGATTCCCTTGGAGCTTGTGCATAGTGACTTGTGTGGCCCTCTTCCATCTGCTTCCTTTTCTGGTTTCAAATATTTCTTAACTTTCATTGATGACTACTCTAGGCGCACTTGGGTTTACTTCCTAAAACTTAAGAGCGAAGTATTTAACATGTTCTTACCCTATAAGGCTCTTGTTGAAAAACAATCAGGTCATCAAATTCTTAAGTTAAGATCTGACAATGGAGGAGAATATGTTAACAACAAGTTCACTACTTTTTGCACTGAACAAGGAATCCAACAACATCACACTGTTCCATATACACCACAACAAAATGGTGTAGCTGAAAGGAAGAACCGCACTTTAAAAGAAATGGCTAATTGTATGATCCAATCTAAGGGACTAAGTCTTCAATACTGGGCTGAGGCCATAAATTGTGCAAATCACATAGTTAATCGCACACCCACTAAAGTTTTACAGGGTATAACACCGAAAAAAGCATGGAGTAAAATTAAACCAGATGTAAGTCACTTTCGTTTGTTTGGTTGTGAAGCATGGGCTCACATTCCGGATGAAAAACGGAAAGCATTGCAGCCTAAAAGTGAAAAG